>JAMQGT020005610.1:0-169877 GCA_024447675.2 Pterophyllum scalare
GCATAGATGCATGGATGGATGGATGGACGGATGGATGGATAGATGATACGAATCACATCATGCCAGTATTGTTGGTGCGGCATGGTGGTTGTTGGGGCTGTTGCCCTCTTGCTGTCCTGGGTTCAAATCCAGGCTGTGTGGAGCATGTTCTCTCAGATACTCCAGCTTCCTCCTGCAGTCCAAAAACAAGCATAGGTTAGGTTAAGATGGGGATTCTGGAATTGGCCGTAGGTATGAATACGGCACTGAATGGTTGCCTCACTCTCTGTGTGAGCCCTGCAACAGACTAGCTAACTGTTCAGGATGTACCCTGCCTTTCGCCCGTTAATAGCTGGGATAGGCTCCCCATGACCCTGAACTGGATAAGTGGAAGAAAATGGATCAATGAATCTGGTATTGTTGTATTTGTTAAATGTACTTTATGAGCATGGAAACAAGCCTCTACATTGTATACAGGGTTATGTGTCATGACCAAAATCTCATATCCCAAAATAGGTTGTGCCATATTCTGATAACAATCACAATATAGTACATTTTCTGTAAGATCAGTGAATTATTACTTATTACTACTTTTATTTAGAACTTCTGGGCAAATGTTTAATTTAGAATTTAAAAATGTTAATGTATAAAAAATTGAACAGTTTTCTAAAGCAGATAATTACAGGCCCAACATAAATTATTGCTCTATAAAATACCAAATGTTTAATGTTTAAATTCTAATGTTTGACTCCAGGGTTTGTTTTGAGCACCTGACTGTTCTTTTGTGCCTCTCATTCATAAACCGTCTCCATACTCTTTCACATGGTTCTTGCGTAGGTGGTAGTAGAGGTTTGTAGTGTTTGAGCCTGTTGTCATAACTGGCAAAAAAATATAATTTTTATGGTTGGTATCAGATTTTTTAAACAAAACTGCATCCATGATAGGCCCTTATAGGTTCCTCCTAAGGCTGCCTCGGCTGGTCCTTCTCCTGTTCAGAGGTACCTGGTTCTATCTCACCATCACTCACCGTGCTGGTATTCATGTTTCCTCCTGCATCCATGTGGTGCTGTGTAAGACGGCAAACTGTCATCCTAATGATGAAACTATATTGCTGTAAAGTATTCTGTGACATGATGAAATGAACAATAGCACATAATATAAAATGACAGATTTCATCATCCAGTATAGATAATTATATAGTCATATTGCACAGCCCTAACTATATAAGTTTTGAAGTACATACAATTCAGTCAACAGCTCGATTACCATATGTTCACTCATAGATGAATTGAAACACAAATACAAACTTAGGAGCAGATGGGCATTCAAAAACTCAGTGTACCTCACCTGAGATTCTTCTGGGAGTTTGCTTAAAAAGTGTCTGAAAACACGGGAAAACTTTCCTATCTGCATAAGCACCAGCAGTTCCATCCCTGCGCACTGCGCTCGGGAACGCTTGGCTGAATGACAGGGCACCCGACAACGTGGTGTCGGGTAGCCCCAGGGCATTTACAGTGAACTGAGACCTCCAGTGCAAGAGCACAACAGTATTGGGGTCTGAGGTCCCACCAGGGAACAGTAGTGCAAATCAGCGGTGACATTAGAGATGCTCTAAAATGCTGTCCTTTTTGATAAATCACAGCTGTGCACCACCAGAATGCCTTTCTATTCTTTCATTCAAGCTGCAAGAAAATTCGTTATTTTTATTAATTTTTTAAAATCTCAAAACCAATCCTTGGGACAAACTGTCCATACTATTCCAGTATAACCAATGACGACAACCCATCTGCGTCAGTTGCTATGGAAACGACATAGGCGTAAGTACATTCACAAACTGGTGGTGCATTTTTCCAATGCAGACACAAAGCAGCATGCCACAAGCTGGGTGAATAATGGAGATGTATTCTCTCACTCTTCACACTTTAGCAATATCTAGTCACAGTGCACAAGTCTTCTATCACACCACAAAACATTAGTGACAGTCGCACCGAGCTAGCAGTTCTGCGGGTGTGACGTCACTGCTATGTGTCAAATAGAAAGTGATGTGAAAGGATCGTTTGAAAGCCAGCTTTTAAATCAGATATCAACCCGCTCGGGAATTTGGTTTGAATCTGATTTGAAAAATGAAATATTTGTTCTGATATCTCAGTGTGCCAAAAATTTAATATGGGCTGCCAGTTTCAACATAACCTAAAATGCACTCTTCGGTTCAGACCAGCAGGCTTCCTTTCCCTTAACCTCACACTCAAGATTTAACTCACACAGATCATCACTTGCGATTATCTGCTCCAGACTATTTCACTCCTTATCAATTCAACCATAACCAGTTCTTGTTTCAGGCAAGTTATCTCATAATGTTGTCTTATTCGGTTGATTTGTTGTCTGATATGCTTTATCTAGATGAAAGTGCATTCCTTGCAGTTCAACTTAATAGATTTATTCCCCACATGTTATATGGGTTGCTTCTACAAATCAATGAAAGGATGAGATGAAGAGAAGGTGTGGTGCTCATTACTTTCCTTTATAACATCAATAGCTAGTTAATTAAAAATGACCAGCTCCAACTTGCATAAGAGCTTCAGACATGAGCACATCAAAAGACTTTTCAAAATAGATTTTTGTTCTTTTATGTGACAGTTCTTTTGTATTTGGCATCTTTACATGTATGTTTTCAGAAATTTTGGATGTTAAAAGTTAGCCTCACATCACATGCATACACTGTAGTTAAGCAGGCCACCCAGGTATATTACCTGCCCATTGCATGATGCTATTTAAAGTCAGTTTACCTGTGGACATCTATGTAGTACCAACCATATGCAGAGATGAACAAGGACTGCTATGTCTCCAAGACATTACAGTCAGGTCACATATACACTGAAAAGACTATTAATCTGTTATGTATTTATCACAAAGTTCTTTGTTACCAAGGTATTTGCAAAGGAGCGCTGTATAAATGTATAATTGAATCATCTGTTTAAGAAAGCACATGCAAGAGTGCCTTCTTTCACAAGAGTGAGCCATGATCATGTCAGCAAACTGTAAAGAAATTAAGAAATAACATCTCCATTGAACTAGCAACTCCTCTTTCTAGTGATCAGTAATAAATATGTACTTTCAGCTATAACCATGTTCAGCTTGAAATTATTCTGTAACAGTCTGACAAAGACTTGGGGGGTGGGGTGTCTAAGCAGAGGAAGATTGCTGTTTTACTATGTAAAAATGTATCTTGCTCCTCTTGTAAAGACAGAATATCTTTCCATCTGCTTTGGGACTGCATTATTATAAACAAGACCATTTTAGCCAAATCTAAATAGGGTTATGAATTCTGGATGTCATCATAAATGTCCCCTCCCTCATTCTCAGCCCTGTAGCTTCTTTCTCCTACAACAATGCACAAACAATCCCACTCTCCCGCCTCCAGTCTCCCTGAATCTAATCCTTCTGCTTGTCCCCTCTAGCCAAAGTGCCGTCCGTGTCTGCCTGACCAACTCCCCACTCCTGCTCAGCCGCCCCTTCCTTCCGTCTTGCCGCATCCCTGCAGCCCCCAAGGCCTGGCAAAGGATTTTTGTTCTGACTAAAAGGGGAATCTATTTCCCATCTCTGCAGTCTTTGCTGGTTATCATACTCAGGAAACATGCTGACTCTCTGGAGTGATGCCTTGAGGAGAAGTTTAAGCAAGAATCCATATTTGAACAACTAAACGCCCCCTCACATTTAAACGTATGAGGAGCCTAAAGAGATGACCAATCGTATTTTAAGAATACACCACTGGACTATATAGTTTATCTAGTCCAGTCACACGTGTAAAGAGCATGTTTCTAAAATACCATAGAACCGATAGTAAAAATCTTTAGCGCCCAGGGTGATGTAGCGCCTTTAAGAATCTGTGTATGTTTGTATAGTATGTCCTATTTTCATGATTCATACTAATAATATTTTCAGAACTGAATTTTAAATTTAAACTTCTTCTTGAGTATAATTAACAGTGTATTCTTGTGCTGCATGATTCATTTCAAATGTGGCTTGTGTGCACAATTTTAAGGTTAAAAATGTTTTTTTGTCAATCTACAATCAAAGAGCACATTAATAGAACCCCCCCCCCACACACACACACACACACAGAGATACAGTCCCCTCATTCCTCATTTGTTTTCAACATATCTGAAAAGAGAAGGGGGAAAAAAAGACACAAGGCACCACAGAGCTCAAATAATCATTATTTAGATAAAAGTCCAAGAGATGCATCAGTGCACTGAGAAAAAAAATATGATGGGTTGGGAGGATGGAGAGATGAATAGTTTTCTGGAAACATTTTGGAGCCCACTAACATGCTGTTGATGGCACTTACCTAAGCTCTAAAAGCATTTCTCAGTATCTGTGTGTGTACATACTAAAAGGTGATGGTTCGAAATGATTTCTGCCATGGATTTGTTTGCCAGAAAAGTGGTTGAATGGTAGAAAGCGCATTCCCGTGGTATTGATCGGGGATGACTCGTGCAGCAGAGGCAGGCCTGTTCTGCTGTATCAGTGCTTTCCGGACTTTTACGAGAGGTGCTCGTGTGTGGGGGTGGGGGAAGATTGCATGTGCACTGCAAGGAGTCATCTTTCTGTTGTGGATCGGCGGGTAGGTAGCCATTAGTAAACTGATCTTTGGAAGAGGAAATTTAATGGTCTCCTAACTCTATTTACAAGCCATTCAATTTGATAAAGGGTGTGATCTCAAATGATTTATCATTTGTTGCTCTGCTCCTCTTCAGGCTATCAGTATTTTCATTCATTCATTTACTTTTACAATCTTTCATAAAATCTTATCAACATAAAACACTGAAAGCAAATTTAATGAAATATTCTAATGCAGGCAAAATGATCCCTGTCACAAACTTTATTTCCAGTGCCCTTTTTTGTTAGCCTTATTTCGAGCTTCTTTGGATTCCTTCTTAGTGAAATTGTGGAAATATTGTCTAGCTTTCCACTCAGTTAAACATCAAATGCTGGGGAAAAGAGAAATATTAATATATGGAGATAGAAAGTAGCTCACTGGGGCTACTGATTAGTGTACCAATCATTGCCATCAGAATTCATTTGGCAGTGGCAGATTTAGAAAATGAAACTTTTGTCTGACTAATAATGACAGTGACAGCAATAATAATGTTTATCGCAGTTACAGTTTCTGTGACACCCTGTAATGCTTGTTCAAAATGTTTGCTTTCATGTCAGTGGGAAATAAGTAAACGCACACTTGGACTGTTTGCACTCGGGATCGATAATCAGCATTCAAGGATAATCAGCATGCTTTGTTTAAAAGAAAAATAAAAGGCATTTGCAGGCACACATCATCTCTTCACTATTCAGCCACCCAGACATTTGCTGCAGACACAAACTAATTTCAATCAACATTTACATATAAAGACAGAATATTAAATGCATGCCTAGATTCACTATTGAATCATCTACTAATCTACTACAGAATACTGTGATAGTTTTGTGTTGCTTATTATTGGAGTTCATCCTCACTCCTTTCATATAATTCTAACCTATACAATCTTCAGAATAATAATAGGCCAAAAACAATTTAATATTTAAAGGTGTTTAATATTTAATACTGTTTTCTGACTTTTGATTAGTGAACTTTATACGGCCAGCAAAATTCAGAGAGCAGTACCAAATGGGTGAGTTTTGAGCTCTGAAAGTAACTGTGCAACCATAGTGGGAAACAGACCAAAAGGAAAAGAGTGGCGTGGTGTGGGGGGAGTATCTTTACACTGAACAAATTCATTTGTTTTCTCTGTTTTTTAGCATCCCCATCGGCGAGTGACCTTTTCCACCACCAACCCTGTGCAGGACCTGCAGGATGCCTCTCAGCACAGCTACTATGACAGCGGCCTGGAGGAATCTGAGACTCCGAGCAGCAAGTCATCGTCTGGTCCTCGCATCGGACCCCTGACCCTGCCTGAGGACCACTATGAGAGAACTACTCCAGATGGCAGTATTGGAGAGACTGAACACCCAGAAAATGGTACATTGACAAGCCCCCTTTATTCTGACATGTTCTTCATGAATATGTATTTAAATGTAGATGACTCTAACAGGCTTTAGTTGAGACATACATTATGTAGAAGATTTGTTTGCACTCCCCGGCCATTTCACCACGAAAATGTTGAGGCGTGCTTGACGTTGACTCGCTGTGGTTGTTGATGACCGTGTGGAAGTGTTATTGGTTTTTGAGCAGATCTGTGCTTGTGTGGGTGTGTGTGTGTGTGGGGTACCAAGACTGGAGTAAGCACTGTCTCCATCCCCCTCATCAGCAGGTCCTCTGTCAGGCATCCTTAATGACCCTCTCTCACAAGTGTGCTAATTAAAAAGCCCAACTAATGAAGCATTTGCCCTCTAAATAAATCTGAACCATGACATCTGTGCAGACTACACTATGTTTACTCATAGCAGTTCCTTGTCCCTAGTTGGACACAAGTTGCACAGCAGCTAAGGTGTGCAGGTGCCATAATTTCTAGGTTTAATAATCAATCCACCAGCTGACCACTGATGGTCTCAGCATAGGTCCATCTAAAAAATTAAAAAAAAAAGCTAAGTCTGTTAACTGTGCTGCATCATAATAACAATTTTGCTGCCTTAAGCTGCCAAACATAATCCATTACCTGTCTATGATAAGTGATACATATGGTGTATTTCCAATTATTGTAGTATTTTGAATTGCACTGCTCTCTGGTCTATGCACTTGTAAATTTTGATATTTCACTTCTTGCCTAAAACATCTCACCTTTCTGCTTATATTTATTGATTATAAGTTTTCTTTATTTATTTTTTTATTTTTATTTCACAAGCAGGGCAGGGTGGCACTTTGTTAGCATATGAATTTTAAAGTTAAAACTTTAACTGCCCCATAAATGGCAAATGCATCATTGAGGACTTGATGAATTGCTGATCAACGCTGACAGTTAAGGTGTCACACTGTGAGTGAAACAGACCCGGATGCATCTTTTGTCAGTGCAAGTATACATCATGGGTGGAAAAAGATTAAGTGAAGGGAGAGAGAGAGAGAAAAAAAAAGACTATTTCAGTCTCAAGCACTCCCAAGTTACAAAACATTGCAGGATCAAAGGCTAAAATGTGTCACTGTCACCTGAAAACAGCAGATGACAAAGTTCCATTTTTAGTAAAGCATCTTGCATTGTGATGCATTGCCTCAGTTTGTGTTGGGTCACATTAGTTAGTTTATTCATCTCTGTTGCAAATGTTTGTGTCAATTAGTGACACCAGAATTCTAGACTGGAGTGGTGGCAGTGTGCACGAGTGGATAAGTGTGGCAAATATTGCACTTCCATCTGCCACTATAAGGGTCGGAGTTTAGCAAACACCTTATTTCACAGACAGATTAAGTCATTTCAAATGCAGCCTAGTCAGGAGCAGTTAACTAGTGTATTTCTATCTTGTCTATGTTACTGTGTTATGGAATCTATGTGTTTTCTTCTTTATATTGTTGTGGCTCTTCATTGCATTTTTACCATCTGCAGAACACAAACACATGTTTTTGTGAGAAAGGGTTGTCTTTATTCTCAGCAGCAAGGGAGCAAGATTCCAAGTGGAGATGGAGCAGTTAAAGAATCAAAAGGTGGCACAAGATGGGGAAGATGTTAGATTGTGACAGGGTGTAGGGACTGAGAGTCTCTGACAAGACTGCAAAGCCCACAGGATAAACACATAGGACAGGGAGATGCAAAGATGAACCGCTAACCAAGGAAAGACCTAATTAAAATGTTATTCCCACTCCAGGGAGTAACAAGGAGCCTACATAAAATGAAAGATTAGACAGAAAAATCAAATGAGACAGAGGAATTCCTCCCAAGCTTCACCTGAATGGTGACATGAAGTCTTTTTTAAGCATTTGAGTGACAGAGTGACAGGTTGTACTGGTGCAGAGCTTTAGTCATTGCAGTAAAGATGACTGACAGGCAAAAAATGGGGAGGTGAGCATGATGTGTCATTCCATTTAAGTTGGATAAAACGCAATATATGAACCCCAGACTGTCAGCCTTTGCATCACTAGGCTTGGGAAATATCGACATGGATGTGTGTTTTGTTATACAAGTTGAACTTTGACACTGGCACATCTACATTTTCAGAGACTGTGTAGTTCAAAATCCACTTTAGTTTTGGGATTCAGTAAAATTCCGATTCTCATCTGGCTTTTCTTTCTTGTATTAAGCTGGTATTACAACATTTTTATCACTTACACAAATGCACATAGGAAAATTATTATTGTGCTTATTGCTATTAATGTTAATACTACTATCAAGGTGGTAAACAATTTATTATTTAAATATATTAGCTTTTTATTTTATCTATAATTAGTGTGCTTTTTATTGATTGATTGATTAAATGCTTGCCAGTTAACAAGACATGCTGATTTTAGGCAGATTTTTAAAATCCCCATATCACTAAAGCATAATTTAATATGGTGCTGACACATGTTTTATCATGTTGTAAATAAGTGAAATACCCAAGATCTTCACACCTTTCTATCCTGTCGACACCTGACTCTAATGATCTCCAAGCTAAACCTGCTAGCACTTTAATTTGTGTGCATATTCCCATTGTTGCACTCTAAAAGTCAATTTTTTGTTTCCTTAAATAAAGTTTATAATTTAACTTTGACAATTTCTGTCATCTTGAACAGATTTAACACATTCCCTAAATCAGCCTGAGACAGTAGTGAGATATCATCTGCATATAGCAAAATGGCAAGAGTTACATTGTCAACATAACAGCACTGTGATGCAAAGCTTTATAAGACGAAAAATCTTTAATGCTCTTAAATTACATTTTTAAGCAGGTAAGTGCCAGTACATACAATCCAAAGCCCTTTGAAAGTTGAACAAAAGTGTTTTTGGGTTTTTTTTCTGTCTGTTAAGAGTCTAGCAGACTAAAGTAATATGACCTTGTGGACTGTGTAGCTCATAGGAAGAGTGTGTGTGCGTGTGTGTGTGCGTGTGTGTGTGTGTGTCTGTGTGTGTGTGTGTGTGTGTGTGTGTGTGTGTGTAGTGTGTAGCAGTTTCACTCAAGTGGGCATAAACATATTCTGTTATGATTCTTGGCTTTGGTATTAAGAGCTCATTCAAACTACAGTAATAAAAATTTCTGCTGTATGACATCTATGCTGCCTGATCTGCAGAAATTAATTTCTGGGGTTTCTTTTTTTTTTTTTTTACCCTTCACCCGAGCAGCTGCTCCCCTCCTCCCACTTTTTCTAATTCTTGTCTTCCGGCTGTTTTAGAGTGCACTCCATTTCAGTTTCCCCATGTGTATTTTCCACTCTTATGTTCACGGTGTAGCATGCACATTGCTCAACTGTTAATCTAATCAGAAATGTTTGCCCATTGGATGCATGTGCTCATGCTGGGGTATGGGTGGGTGTGCATATTGCACCTGAATGCGGTACATGCATGTATTTGTTTGCAGTGGAGGGTGTTGCATCACACTCTAAATCTCTAAATCATTTTGATTACAGTGCTATTTTACTTTAATAGACTCTCATCATAATCACTGAGCTCTGTAATTCCATTTAAATTGATTGCTTCAGACAGCATGAAAACTGCTTATCTTGTATGTCTGGTTGCTGTCAAGATGCATGATTTGTCATCCACAGTGGAATCACAGAGAGACCGACGACTGGTCTCTGTCTGTCCCATCTGTCCATCCACTGTATATCAGACACCGCTGCTTAGATTTTGATTAGCGGTAATGTCAGAGTGATTTACAGTATTAATTACTGATTGGCTCAAAAAGAAAATGCATAATTTTTGGGATTTGATGAACAAACAGACATCAGTATCAAAAAACTGTGTATCACACAAGATGGCATCAGGCAACTTCAATCATCTTTAATCCTGAGTTCACTCGACTTAATGTACCTTTTTTTTTATCAGTTGTTTTCAATCACTCATATTCTATAAGGAAAAAAATTAATGAAGGCTGTTTTTGTTCATTTTTGCCAACATTAGCTCAAGCAAATGAATGTATTCTGAGCCTCAGCTTTCAACTGGAGTCACATAATACAAAACATAAATAACCACCAACTGTCCCAGACCCCCGGATAATAAATCCCAGGACTCACGATTCCCCACCCACCCATCTTAGGACACCGGTTTGACCAGCAGTCTCGTCATGTTCAGTCCAGCCTAGACAATAATCACTCTTCCAGGGATCAGTGGTTAGAGATCTTGGCTGTGATACGAGGGTTAACGCTGACATAGGTGGATTGAAGACAGGTACTAGCATGCACACACGTATACACACAAACCCAACTGACCACAGATAGAGAAATTTTGATGTGGCCGCTTGCCCAGCATGAGGTCTCCCCGTGTCTTCCTCTGTGCGGACTCTCTGCCGTATGGGCTATTGAGAAGGTTGCGATAAAATGGGAAAAAAATGGCATTTGCATGATAATAAGGTTCTAGCTGTCTGATTTTCCCTGCCTTAGATCTCACAGATAATGCATGAAGCGTCATATATTTGTTCCTTTTGAACTCCTGTCATGGGGCTTTCCTTTGCTTTCCTCTGCCATATCACTATCACATAAAGCACCACTTTTTTATCTACCTTCCTGTCATTTACTCATTTTTTTTTCTGAGTACAAAGCATGAGGAAAAAATTTTAACAAATGAAGATGCAAAGAAAGATTGACTGAATGATGGAATAATTGGGCCTGTTTGTCCTAGGAGTGTCTGCTTGGGCTCCTGCCTGGGTGCCAGTATAGCATGCTGATGCAAGGGTGTGGGTTTCTTCCAACAGATGTCATTGTGCCTTGTCAGTGTCTCTGCCTGTTTGTACTATTGAGTGGAATAGACTATACCAGCCCACAACAGCACTGTGGCCTATGCCAGCCACTGTTGGAACTGCCACCACCCACAGAAGGGACAGGTCATGGGACTGGCAGTTTTGTGGAGGCTTCTGCAGAAAAAAGTCTTTACAAGTGGTCCCCTGAGGCATGTTGTCATGAGTAATACGCTTATAATCCAGAGCTCATTCTAGCACACGCATTACGCTCTGCTCACATCAGCTGCTGCTGTTTGTTACCCCCCCCCCCGCGATTGTTTGTAGTTTTATTTCAGAGCAAATAGGTCACTGGAAGAGCCTAACTGGAGCAGAATTAAACTCAATAACCTGGATATGGCTTTGACACCATGAACAATGGTAAACTATAGGCCTTTTACAAATGACTTCATGGAACAATACAGCGGGATCCAAAATGGCACTGATGATGTGTCAACACAGTCACAGTTTTTAATGTGTCTAGATTTTCCTTTGCCCAATTTGAAAATGAAAATGTGCTTTCGCTTGTGTGATCACTAACAATGAGACCCACGCTCTCATCCCAAACTTTGGCCACACATATTACACTATTTGTCAAATGACTGCAGACCTTTGAAAGGGGCTTTGTGACAGAAGGGACATGTTATTACATCTCAGACCATTAACTGTAGCAAAGTACAGAGTTGGCTTATTGTCTCTTAGAGTGAACTGACTTATTGTGTGCCAGAGATTGCAGCCACATGTGAAATAGATGGAACCCGAACAGAAGTCCCATTATCCCAATAAATCAAGCCCTTGCATTTGATTTCAGACTACCTTCTTTTACACATAAAAGTGGTTTCTCTGCAGTTTCATCACTGTGTCCAGCTGACTGGAATGCTGTGGTAACATCACTTATAATAACATGTTTTTTCTGGAACCTGGAATTTATTTGGGCTTTAGTTCTTACAGGTTTAATACTTGTCTCTGATTTTATTTTATTTGTAAAAGGATTGGAAATTGTTGAATTGATGATAAAAAAAAAGCAACATATTTTGTAAATAATTTAAAAATAAAGGGAGGATAGCAAAAAATTTGAGAATTAGTGTGAGGTTTTTTTGGGGGGGGATTTTTTGGAGTATTTCATGGGGACAGATCCCTAGCCACTCGTCTCTTATCCACATGTATATAACATGGCTGAAAACCCAGATGAGTGTTCAGAATTATGTGCTGAAAGGAAAGTACATGCATATAAGCACACATTAGGTTCCATAAATAGTGCTTTTTACACCATGCTGCCACTGAAATTGTCCGGTTTTAGCACTAAGCTTGTAAAATGAATGAGTGAGCCAGTATGTCTAAGCCACTATCCCTAAGCTTTAGATGTGCTCATGTATTACTCTAACAAAAGTGGATAGCTCTCTGTACTTAGGCAAAAATTGGATAGCATGCTGCCTACTCTTGCCATGCCAGTGAGTCTGGGCAGCAGCGTGCTGAAGCAGCAGGTTCGGAGGTGGTGATGTGTGTGTAAATTTGTGCTTAAAACTACAAGT
The DNA here is from genome assembly GCA_024447675.2 of Pterophyllum scalare. Lineage (NCBI taxonomy): Eukaryota > Metazoa > Chordata > Actinopteri > Cichliformes > Cichlidae > Pterophyllum > Pterophyllum scalare. The sequence goes on from JAMQGT020005610.1 coordinate 12,339, forward strand.
TTGTAAAGACACATAAAGAAAGTTTACTTAATTAGCTTGGTGTCGCTCATGGCTATAAGAGATGCTCTTTTTAGCTGAGCGTCCACTGGCAGGTCCAGGGGATCTCAAGTTTAAACTTTAGGGATAGTTACGGAGGCAAAAATAGAAAGTGGTGGTAGAACTCTGTTGCTCTCACTGGGTCTTACCCACTCTCACCCCAGATGTGATTCATATAGCAGGTAGAGTGGTGTGCACTAGGGGAGGAGATGCTGGCTAGGGGCCAGTTCCACTTCAACCTCAGTTGGTTGGGCAGCTCAGGCCGGCATCAGAGTAAGCCCGGGGGTCATCTTTCCATCATAGTATGATGGGGACCGAGAGCCGCTGAACCTCCCTCTAACTAGTGTTCTGCCCTTCAATGATGGATGGTACTTGAGGGACTTGAATTGTACTGTATGGGTCTGACATGCATTTCCTTATTTCCAGTGAGTCTCACAGGGACAGAGCCACTCTCGCTTTAAGGCTTTCTCACAGATATCGCAGAATTCACTACAGTTCAGGGACCATACAAACTCAATGAGGCCTGCATCCAGTGAAACTGAAACTGTCCTCTGAACACAAAATGAAAAGAAACAGTATATTTTCTCTCTCTCTCTCTCTCTCTCTCTCTCTCTCTCTCTCTCTCTCTCTCTCTCTCTCTCTTCTTCTCTGGTGAAAGAATCAATTCTTAATTTGCAGTTTTGTGTTAACATGGTATATCAGGCAGTCAATATTATACATGCCTTAAGCTAAATAAAATGATCTGAATTAGTCTTGCTTATCTTCATGGCCAAATATGTTACAGTTATGCATTTAAGGTAACATAACTGACATTTTGCTGCCATATTGAACTAAACTAAATCAGAATATTTGGCAAAGGGTTTTGATCAGTGATGCATCTCAGTGATTATTTAATCAATTCTTGAAATCTTTGCCTTTCAAAACTTAGTTTAAAGCTACAATATGTAGTTAGCTGTCCCTAAATAGTCCTTGTTACAAGGTAAAGGTATAGTAATTTTGCATGATTATGCAGCTTGGCCTCACCACGCATTTTAGAGTGTGTATCGACTCCACTGTTTAATTGTGACTGATATTTGCTAGTTTCCAACTGCAGAGCTGTAACCCAGGCGTGTACTGTAGGGCTTCACGCAAGCTCTTTTTACTTTTAGAAATTATGTCTTTTTTTTTTTTTTCAATTTCCCTTTGGGTAACTTCCTCTTGGATGGTCATGCCATGTGCAAGGCCCCAAAACTTGTCACTCATCTTGATGAGCTGTCTACTGAAACAGTATCTAGCCTGGAGATGAGGTAGCCATCAAACATACAGCCGCCACAGGCCCCGAGAAAACAGATGGCCAGAGAAGACACTTTAATGAAAGAAAAACCTTCAGATATTTACTCTTGTTGTGCCTTTGGTATATTTTTTTCCCTTCACATATTGATTTCCCACTTTGTTATCTTTATTTCCATGGCACTTGATTGCCCTAATCCAGCGTACCACTAACCATAATTACATGGTAGTGAAAATATAACACTAAAAGTCAACATGTTTTAGCCAAACAGAGGCTGTATGCCGCGCACACCCAGGGTCACAGACAGACCCAGACGACTGCTGTGTACATGACCCAATTTGCCCATCAGTGCATTAAATTTTCATTTTATTACCTACTAATGAACTGTATGCCCTGGCCATTTATGACATTTTTAAGCTGCTAAAACATTTATACCACTTCTTTAAAGTGCCTTTAATACACAAGATGGTACTTAAGTGAAGGTTTCATTCAAATAGCCAAAATACATGCCAGACAAGTACTCCTGTTTTTCAACTGAGCAAATATTAAGTTAATTTTGATAGTGTGATAGATTTTTTTTTTTTCAGTAATGTGAAAAACATCAAAGTTGACCATTCCTCACCAAAGCAAAGCTTTAGAAAAGTCAATCAAACAGTGGCAGCTGAATGTAACAGATCAGTATGGAACAACAGGAGATGGAGAAATCAAGCTGGTCTTAAAAGCTTGATGACCCCCTGCTGCCTTCTGTGTTTTGCGCTTCCCTTTAAGTCCATATTTAAAGACTGAAATTTCCATTTCCCTTAATAATTATATATTCAATCATGTTTTTGAGTCCATGTGATATTTTTTCCCCACCTTTCCCTAATCAAAGCCATGTCGAAAAAGCTATCGTCTGGCAATGAGGACAGATGGGTGGAGAAGCACTGGGAGGTTGCCATTGTTCTGTTCATGTAGCATTTCTGCTACACAAAAGGCAATTTTCATATTCCACCAAGTTACAAATTTGAATTGTCCTGCTCCAAACACATAGCTGTATTGTTCAGAGCATTGCGGTAACAGAGCTTTCCATCAGACTGCCTTAGTATGCTGACTTTCCAGAGAATTGTCAGTCATGCAGCAACTCTCTATCTACAGTAAATAGTCAAATAAAGCTTTGCCTCTCCTGGGTCATTATTTATCAGCCACATGGGCAGCTTACGCAATTCTAAAGATTGGATTTTGTGAGATTATGCCGATGTTTGTCCATACTGGTGGTGAAAATTATGCACCTCCTGTGAATGTATTATTTAAATCTTTGCATATTAGCTTTTATCAGTTATCTCTTTATATCACTGTCGATACACGCGTTTGGCCTTCAATACATGAAGATGACATGATACTCTGATATACATCTACGGTTTGGTTAAAGGATACGATGTGGGATCAGATGCTAAAAGTCATCATGGAGCATGCCCATAGGCAAGGTTCTGGAGCCCACTAAAAATATGTCACTGCAGAGGAGATGCACTCTCTGAAAGTCTGTTTATCATTTCTATTTTTCATTCAAACCCCTGTGCAGGTATAGGGTAATTAGCAGCTAATGTTAGCTCTCCCATGTTAACCACGTCTCACATCGCAGACTGCGGAGATCAAAGGCAGAATTAGTGAAGAGATAACATCTCGATCGAAAGGTGAGGGAGAACAACAATTGGATTATGGAATACATCCGTGTTGCATGTCAATAAGATCAATGAGTGGAAGATTGTGAGCATGAAAGTTCTGCATAGGAATATACTCAAGGGGAAAATCCTGAGAAGAAAATAATTCCTCTTTGATAATTAGACATGGACAGCACATGTAAGGAAGACTTTGATTTTCTTTTTGATGGGAAAAAAATAAAGTTTCCAATGCACCCATATTTTTTTGGTGCCTTTTGAAAACCAGATCATTAATATTTATTAAGTATATTGTGCTTCTTGGAACTTGAATTCAACAAACATTAGCAGGCTGGGGACTGAATGTTTAGATTTTCTTTTCAGCTTTTACAAGATGAAACATCTTCTACCTGCTAGTATGAGGCCATGGAGTGCTGCCACTCTGAAAGGGGCCATAGACAGGGCCTAAAGCAGGAAAGGAAAGCTTCAAAGCCAGGGACCAAGAAAGAGACATTCAGACAAGAGGAAGAAAGAACGTTTGGGTATGAGACAGGAATAGACAAGTGACTCTCAAGTAAATGTCACACAGTAATCAGAGAATGGCCTGGGTGATGAAACGCTCTGTTTAATTATCATGACAATATTTCCCAACCGTAAACTTCACAAAAAAAGGTATTTTTGGTGTCCAGATTTCTCTGCTTCATCTTCTCTTCCAACCTCAGCACTGTCACCAATCATTAAACCATATTTTCTTGTTTTTGTGGGGTTTTTTTGTTTGTTTTGTATTTTTTTTTAATTAATCTGCTCCAGTAACAGACTTCAGACAGACACGTAGGAGCGCAAGGGATAGAAGCTGATCAGGTTATTAACTTGAAATGTAGTTTTTACACGCTGATGATAATCACAATGTTATATAGTTGTATTGGGGGGGGGTATTGAGCATTCAGTCACAAGCCCAAACCACGGGGATTTTGTCTGCATCTCTAGGAGTATTTCTAATTAAATCATGAAGTGAATTTGAGGTTTCCTGTTTCAGGGGTAAGAGAGACACAGACTGGAAGAAGCAGAGTGGGCCTAAATATAATTATACAAGTATAAATATATTATAAGACTGCAAAAAGCATTGGCAAGCTAAAATGTTTATGCAATCAATTTAATTCTTATTTAATTTCACGTTCTTGTGCTGTAAATTGGCAGTGACAAATAAGTCACCATGTCCCTTTATATTATATTTACTGTGTTTACTGTTGTATTTAACACATTAAAAAAAATTGTAAAAGTTGATATTTTAATCCCAATCAGTGTCTCCCTGCTTAGCATTACATCCTTCATCAAGTGTGGCACAGCCCACAGTAAAGATTTAAATGAGTAGCATTAATAAAATACCTATACTAGCCTGAAGAACATATGCAAATTTCTAGATTTACAGTAGATCACTGATGTCTAACTAATGCAAATCAAACTCAATGTGAACACTGAACTCTGTCCCTGAACCTCTCGCTGAATGAATATGAGAGTGAATACAGCATATAGCGTAATACTGAGTAAAGAGTAAATACATAATGTGCTGCAAATGGTTTAATGTCTTAATGCAAATGGATAAGCAAATTATCTGGAATCCTGCTTTGTATTTTTGGGTGTTTCCATTCCATATATTGTTACATCAGAACCCCACTTCATATGCACCAGGGCACTGCGACATGGAAACTTATAGTAACTCTCTAACTACCACTGAAGCAGCTTTTGAGATAGGTGATGCACAACCGGCAGCTGCAGGGCAATCAGTTTACTTAGAAAATAGTATAAATATTGTCATCATGAATAGAAGAGCCCATGTTCCAGGTTACTGTGTTGGTCTGCAATTTTCTAAATTTTGATTGTCTCAACCTGTCCCTTAATACATCCTTTTTTATTGTTCTGTAGGATTTTGTGTAATGACATAATCCTTAAAAAGAGAAAACTAAGCCTTGTAGGCTGCTTGTTGGCCTCATATAATATTTACAAGTCTACTCAACCTTTGAGAAAACAAAAGAATATCCTTCCTGACTCCTAGACCAGTGCCCATCAGTCATCAGCTGACTGAAAGTGAAAAAAAAATGTAAGCAGAAATACGGTGGCAAAATGTAGGGTATTTATTGTTATAGTGACCTATTGTCAATGTGTTGGCCGTTTACTATAAAGTAAACATGCATTTCTGAATGAATAACTTGTATAAATAATGTGTACAGTGTTACAGTATGAAGCACAATAATTTAAACAAAGAGGCCTTTTATTGTTGATGCCTCCCTACCTGTCATAATTGATAAACAAGTTGTTGTGAAATATTAGCTAACCTAGGGCTAAATAAAAAGTATATAACAGGGATAACGCAGAGCCACAAACAACCATTCATGCTTACATTAACACTTACAGCCAATTTAGAATCACCCATTTATTCATGTCTTTGGACCGGAGGACACTGGAGAATCAGGAGAAAACCCAACTATGCATATATAACATATTTCACGCATGCATTTCACCACATGTTGTACCATGCTACCCTTTTGAATGTTTCTTATACATAAAGGTCTATTGATCATTGTTTTGTCATGACAAATTACATGCTGCCTGGCAGTTTACAAAGACCCACTTTCTGCAACCTCTTTGTAGAGATTGGTGGCCACACTGATTAAGTAATAGTTTACACTAAATCTACAAATCTTATTTATTTATTTAAAATCCATATGTCTATAACTGCAAATAATATTTTGATCTTAGACGTCCGTTGTAATTGACCAGCAAGCCAAGCATACAGCTGTCAGCAGAAGCATGAAGCTGTCCTTTACACACATATTTCAAACCCATATTTGCACACCAACAGAAAAAACAATTAAATCACTCACAAAACAAAGTGCCTCACTATATCGTACCCTTTACCCCCAGCCTTTCACCACTGTTTTGATTCTATTTTAACTAAAGACGCCTTGCGTATGTGTCACAGTTTGACAAAGCCTTAGCATTGGCTGACATATCACACCGCATATCAACTTCTCAATTGGAGGAGCTGGTGCATAGCGTGATCTGTCAGCAGGTGCTAAGGCTTTGTCAGACGCAGTGACACAAAAGGCAGTTTTCAAATAAAGGAACTCTAAGACAAAATGGTGGATGGCGAGAGAACTGACAGGAGGTGTACCATCACCAATGAACCATCCGCAGCGTATTTTCCTAGCGTGCCGCTGGCCGACATGTCCACTCATCAGCCTCTGTCAGCAAGAGGCTGGCCTGCTCGGGAAGCTGAGAATTCAGATCTTACTGAGTTTTTGAAGGAGGTTTTGACACACGTTTTAAAACTCAATACGCATTCTTATCCTGCCATCGCTTTCTGTAGACAGTTTGAGAAGTGATTAACCTCTTCAACGATTAAGAGTTCAGACGGACAGAATTTTCTTTGTGGTTTTCATTAAAAGGAAAAAAAACATATATTGGCCTTGAAGTAGGGCTTGTCAAAGAAGGCAAGTATATATTCCATAAAAACTATTCTTTAAGAAATGTACATCCTCTTTAGAGTACCACTACCTTATTATAACAACAGGCTTTACTGGGTTTTATCTCGCACATCACCTTCTGTGTGGCTAAGGTGACAAAGCTTACAAGCCTACACATTCTAGTTGTGCTTGTGAGATGTGAAAGTGCGTGTCTGAGGTTACAAACTCTGTTATTGTTCTTTTGGATTCCAATACAATGAGCAAGCAAAATGTGCATGTCAACACTATGTTTGTGCACTTGTAGCAAGTTTCAGCCCTTTAAAAATGTACTCTGGAGAGAAAAATGTTTTTGGTAGCTTCTGCTTACTGTGCTTCCTGAGTGCACTTGAATAACAAGGCTTGACATGTCATAGCTAAAGAAATACAAAATCCTGTTTTGTTTTTTTGTTTTTCTTCACAGAGGAAGACAGCCACACTATGTATTCACACTCAGTTATTATACCGATAGCCACCGCACATGCCAACGTCTGCTCAGATCTGGGACATTTCTTCTTTTTCCTTCTGTTTGTTGGAACTTCTGTAGTCATTTACCTCATAAACTGTTCACAGGTACCACAAATATACCATTAATATCTCTCACACACTCCCAAACGATAGTAGCTGTTTTTTCCCTGTCATCCCTCCACGAGCTGTAGGTCTCTCATATTTGTTCACCATCGATCAGAGCGGTCTGGTGCGTACGCTGGAAAGCAGCCGGTGGGGAGAGGCAGCATTTGCAATCAAACAGAGAGGAGCAGTGTGAAATCTCAGGAAGAGGCAGCTTCCCCATACCCGTGGGCAGGGGATCAGACGATGAGGAAGCCTGCCTCAGACACTCAACACCTCCCACTGGCACCCTGATGCAAGCAGCATGCAAACCCACCCATCACATGTATCTGTCAGCCAGGGGGTTAAGCTCTGTGTGTACCCCCACTCTGTAACTGCACTGTGGAGTGCATGTTGTGTTACTGCAGTCGAGGTGCTTTTAGAAGCTTGGCTAAGGTTCACTGCAAGTTGCTGATGTGGTTCTGAAGGTGGGAGAAGGTAGAAATTACTGTTTTTCTTTTCCATGATATTGCTTTGAGCAAGCAGATGGGACTGACCCACTATAAAAGGAGAAAGCTACAAGTGCAATCTATCTGTGAGTCTAGAGGAAAAGGATTCTGCTGTGCAGAAAGGAAGCAATGTCATTGAGTCACTGCTCTTCAAAACCAAATCGCAAGCTCTCTAAATCCAGTCAGCCTGTTTCAGCCACTGGCATAATAGTGCTGTGGTGTGCTCATCTGTTCTCCATTGTCCACCTTGGCTCGCCATCCATGACATACACGACTATAAACTCTAAAGGGTTTGTTCCAGACTGTGAGCAGATTTATTTCAGGTATAGGTACAGCAGAAAACAGGGTTGAGTAGGTGAGAAAATAACTATTTTCCCACTGTGCCTTTGGCTGCTCCTTCAACCTGTGGTTGACCCATTTGCCTCATTGTGTCCACCAAATATTCAAACAATCATCATTTCAGCCAAGTGTGGGAGTATGTTTTGATGCACAGAGTGGACAGTTTTCATGCCACACTGTAGTACAGCTACAGATGGCTAATGGCCACAGCAAAAGGCGGACACAAAAGTATAATTACCAATATTGATTCTTTTTTTTTTTGTGAAAATAGATCTGAGTGTGACAGAAAGGTCAGTAGAAGCAAATGTAAAAATGTGTGCTTTTACAAATGAGACACCCCATCATACCAGTCTGTCATTACTGCACAATAACTAATCCATTATTATTGCCACGTTAAAAAACGGTTTTGAGCCGACATGGGTGGCTGCAAGTGACACGCGCTGCGGAGTGCTAATGACAGCACGTAGCAACACAGCAAGTTGAAGTTGAAAATACCCCCTGCCATTTCTGATATTGTGTATTAAGAACAGCTTGTATGTTAAAGCTAGATTATAAATAAAACCATATGAAATTTAGATAAAGCACTAACAGTCAAGGTAATGGCCTACTAAAATATCTGGCATTAGAGTATCTGCTGTATGTTCTCACTTAATGACGTGTGATATGTACTTTGGCACCGTCGGAAGAAAATGGCAGACTTTGGCAAGCTAGTCGTGTATTTAGCTGTCACTGCTGATTTTCTGGCCCTTGATGATGATGAGCGTGGTTCCGAATGTGCTCTAATTCCTGTCAGTGGTGCATGGCATCGTTTCACATTCCATGTTTTCTTTTAGTTGGCATTTCATTAAATAAGTCCACATTATATTTTCTAAAAAAAAAATAAAATAAAATAAAATGCAGTCAACCTGAAGTCAATTACCAACCTGACAGTGAGTGAAGATGTCGCAGTGTTCACTGTTCCCCTATATGGCTTTTATCTCTCTCTCTCTCTCGCTCTCTTTTTTTTTCTTTTTTTTTTTGTTGTATGAGTGAATCAGTTCAAAGAGAAATCATAAATTAAATAGGCAAACAGGACTTTTGTGAATTTCAGGAGCTAACTGTGAGTTTGCTGTCCTACATGCATACGCATAATGGCAATGTCTAATTTATAAGAAACATGCCCAGTTGTGGCATGTGAATTCTTTGGAAACCTGTACAGTCAAGTCTCTCTCTTTTTTTTTCCCTGTGCAGTGATTCGTAGATGGAAAGCTTTGCCGATTTTAACGTGAGGCCTCTTGGTGTGGCATAAACCTCCTGGAAGCTGTGGAGAGGTTTTAATCAAGTGTGAAATCCTTTTGGGGTAGATTCCTACACGACTGTGCTTGTGCTTAGAAGCGTACCCCTCAACCCTCTCTTTGGCTCTCCTCCCATGAACATCTTTTTGTAGCAAGGGTCCATTTCGCTGCAGTGATGCATACAGACAATGCTCTTAGCGGAACTGAGAAAATGAAACTCCAGTCATCTTGCATGAGGCAATAAACACGCGCACACCGGCGCGTGCACGCTCGCACTCTTTTCTCGGTTCCCCGTCGTTTCTCGTGGCTCCAAATTCAGTTTCCTTGTTCTTAATAAACCATGAAAGTGTGGTTCATTCATTTGAAAAGAATATTAGTTCACTGACATTGACCTACTAAACAAATAGATAAATTTGCCACTTAAGCATATTGATATAATTAAGCATGAATAAGAACACTGCTCAGTTGTGAAGTGAAGGTATTAAATAGCCTAAACATCTAGCTGTTTAGGATTACAGGAACAATGAGATTAACTGCAACAACAGATGAAGCTGTGCGTTCTTCATTGCCCTATTATTATTATTATTATTATTATTTTAATAAACAAAGAGGCAATTGCATATGGATTACCCATGGGAAATGAATACTTTAGACACCAGTAAGGACAATGAATTAAGCTAAACAACATGCATTAATTTCTATTAAACATCAGAGCTTTTAACATTTTTAACACACACGCTTCTTCCCACTTTAGCTTTTGATTGACTGAAGTCTTGTTGAACCAGATGCAGTTTTTGCAGCCTCAGAGATCTGGCATTTTGTGAGATAATTATCTCGCCACTGGTCATGAGTACAATACTGATGGTGTGTCTCGCAGGCTTACAGTCAAGCTGGCATTTTCTCTGTTAGCTGTGAACTCTTTACCACTGCCTCTAATACGTCATCTCTTGTGGTTTCATCATTGACATGCACCAGCATCTTTCAGCGCCGGGGCTTTCTGCTTTCTCTGCGAGAACATTTCCTCTCATTCGCACACTGTCGTGTACCCACGAAAACAAGACAGAGCTTTCATGACAGATGTCGTGTTTGATGGTGTGGTCAGTATTGTGGCATTTACAGTAATGCATTTATCACAGCAATCAAAACTTTACATGTCAGCGACATTGCACGCACACAGATCTCAGCTGTCTGCTCTTCAGACATTGATCTGGCTGTCTCAGACTGAGTCTGAAGGGATAACAAAGATAAATTGAGTGGTATTTCAATTTAATATGGGCTGTATGTTTAGTTTGTCAACAGGTGGCCTGCTTAACCAGTCTACTCCCTGCCAGCTGAGCTTTAGTGATGAATAAATAAATGGGTCCTTTGTCGCTTTTGCAGACATGTGGGAAGCATGTCAGATAGCTGAAGCAAACTTATTTTGGAAGAGTTCAGAGCTTCCACATTAAAACGAGGTCACTGGGTCATGGACCCATTTATTTAATTAGGAACAGCTGAATAAAAAATTGATGCGAATCAAGGGCAGGGAAACTCATTTCAGGACTGTCAATCAATAACTCGTTCAGCAATGGTTCAGCCCAAAGGGATCCAGCTATTCTCACTGTAACCAAACACTGTACTTCTCCAGTATGCGTGGCTGTTGAATTATGTCAATTCTTGTTGTATTTATTTAATGTTTTTTTTGTTCACGTCGACACATGCTTGGAGCGCCAGTTACAGCATGCAAATTACAAGTAATAGAAATTAACACACTGCTGTTGAACATGTTAACAACATGATGATATATTACAAACATAGCAGACAAACTGCTGTTGGATACTTCTAAATGACATAGACACAGCATGCCGCCTCTTGAATGTATCACATCAGCTCGTGGGCTACACACACAGTAGTGCTCATTACACAGTGCATAGCAACAGCTACATAGCAACTGCTGCTTACTGCTTAGCAACAGCTGCAAAGATCTCAAGGAGGGGGGTGGGTTTCATGGGGTGTTTCAAATGACACCATTTCTGTTCATAAATGCCTTTTTACAACTTTTTTTTTTTAAATGAAAATTGTTCCAGTGTTTGTCGCTGTGAAGCTCTCTCTGATGGTGCCGTTTGCTCTCTCCTGCCCACAGATATCCGCTCCCTCCCTGATGTGGCAATGACTGGAAACTGCACAACCGAGTGCAGCGAACTGGGCCACTCAGATGCCTGCTGGATGCCTGGGCATCCCTCCCCTGTACGCAAGACCAGGAACCCCCCGAAACTCTCCACCTTCGTGCCTTACCAGGAGAGAGGGAGCCTGGGACGCCTGGCTAATGGGAACGCCAGGCTGGGTGGTGAGGAGCATCGGCCGCGCCTTCCACCCTCCCGCAGTGCCTATTCCAACAGTGGTCATGACGCCAATCAGGACTGCCCCTTAGAGGAGATGCCCCTGAGCGTAGCCTCTGAGTTTCCACCCACCTCTCCTTCTGCTCACACTCCAAAAAGAGAAATTTACCTGTGAGGAACATATTCATCTGATCAATACGCAATTAAAGAAAATACCCCCCCTCGCCTTGAGAAGGAGAAACAGGCTGTTCAAAGCCAATGCCCAATTTGAAATTAACAATAGGCTGTGACTCATTCAATCACTGGCATGAACACTAGTTTTTGTCATTTTCTCCTTAAATTATTAATTTATTGGCATATTTATGAGTGATTTCACAAAGTTAATCGATTCACTCACTCATTTATTTATTGGAAATCTTGATGGGATACAATTCAGGCAGATGAATAGGAAATGCAAATTGAAACTAATCATTATTGTAGTTAGCCAAGTTCCATTCTGTGAAGTGGTCTCTTGAATTTGAAAGTTGTGATCAGTGCTCTTGTGCCATTACTACATATAATTTAATAGACGTTCAATCAGGCCATATCAGAAGGCATAACACTTTTGACTACCAATCAAATGAAATGGTCTATCTTAATGTACAGTGCTGTAAATACATTTGAACGGTGTGTTCTACATATATTTTTGTCTGGCATAAGCTGAAAAAAATGCCTCAGAATTTTAGCATATTTAAGCTTTTCTTTATGCTGCTGTTTAAACTTGATTAAAAACCCTCTCCCGGAGTGGAGCTCAATATTGTGGAAGGCATTTATCCGCTTCACACAATCACACACACACCCCCTTCGACCCCTAATCATAGTAGAATGGCCTTTACCTCTGCTCCCTGTAGAGCTCTTCCACTTGGTGGAGAGAGCTGTGTGGCAGCATTTAAACTGACATTATGTCCCACTGACTCGCAGCACTGTGACCTATCGTTCGTCATGAAAACGGTTGACTTGGCCACAGTACCCCAGAGTCACAATGACCAAACGCAGAGTACTCACGAGACACATTCTGATTGGCTTTTTACTCAGCTGATGACAAAATACAAGTGGATCAGTTGAGAAAGCTCTTCCCTGTTGTGACAATCAGATGAGCTCTCCGTGTAACTCGCGGTTCACTTTTCTAAAACTCGGAGTCCTTTCCCCCTCACAGTGTTTACGGACTTGTGTTGATCTAATGAATGCCTAAGGAATTATTTACAGGAACGGGCGCATGAGTGTCGAGAGACACTAGAGAGACAGAGTGCTTATTGAACGTGAATATGATGTAAACTGGAATAGGTGCTCTATACCCCCCACCCCCTCATGTTAATTATCAGCTCTCACTAGATACATACTTCCTCAGAGGTGAATTCAATACACAGTGAAATCAGTGAATTAACTATGTGGGCCTGACACGATGGAGTCCAAAAATAATGGCTGAAATAAATATTTCATTCATTTCAGTAATGAATACCTGCAGATACAGTAAGTCATTGAGCTTAAACACAAGACAGTAAGACTCGATTTTGCCGCAACTCCCTGTTAATTATATATTTCCTTGTATTGAGGACAACATGCTTAATAAGTTATTAGGCATTTATCCTCCTCTGGCTATTGAACACAGAATAAAAACAGGGCATGCCCATGGGCTTCATTTATCTTCACAAAGATTTTCCAAGTGAATCTGAAGGATACTGTGTGTCTGAAGGACACTATGTATTAGTCAGTAATTGGATGTTAATGATGACTCCACTAGCCTGCCTTACAACATCGAAGAGCTAGTCGTTGTCTTTGATTTAAACATTGATTTGATTAGATTTGTAGATACCTTTCACCTCTGTATAGTATTTCCACAGTGTGACTGTGTCTCTGAATAAGGGTGGAGGAGCCTGGAATGGACATTTCCTAATTAGGGTGAGTAATAAGTCCTGAGCTAGGGCATGTGTGAGCATACCCCGGGACACGGCACCCACCAGATAATGCAAATCCACCCACAGAGCTACAATCAGTTAAACGGGGGATTTTTTTTTTGTTTTTTTTTTTTATCAGCACTTACCTCATCATGCTGCCATTGAAAACTGCATTTAGAATAATTAAACAGCAAACATATGGAAATTACTGGACATGGCCATGATTAAATAAGGTGGGCGATTATCCTGCCTGGAGGGGGAGAAAGCACATTATGCTGTTTTCAAAGCCATTTAGCGACTTACATAAAATTCAAACAACAGCCATGATACACTGTGATTAAACCCCCACGGCTCTCCCAAACTCCCCTCTCATAGCTGTGGCTAGCTGCTTCATGAACTGAAAACAGCGAGTAAGATCACTGACCTGGAATTAACGACAAGTGAGAACGATATCAACGAGTGATAAAAATCTGTGTCACACAGCTTCAGTCAAAACTTGATCCGTTTAAATGTTTTGACTCGATTCAGATTCAGCTCATGAGTTCCATCTTAACCTGATTCCAGCCTGGTTCCATCTGGAATACACGTTTCGATTTGTGTCTTTGATCACCAAAATACGACATAAATAGTGTTGAGCAGATGTGTCAGAACTGCTGGTCGCTGATCCAAATGGATGGCAAGAGTTTGATTTATGTCCAAAACAAAAACAAGCTTGGGTTTCTTTTCCCACTCTCTTGAGTTGGACTCACTTGCTCCAGCCAATAATGACCTCCTGCTACTCACTTCTGGAACAATACATCACCAGGTTTGACCTTTCTTTTGAACTCATGCTGAATGAACTGTGGTTACTTCTTTCTCAAACACAAAACAGTTCTCCTTGATCCAAGTAAGAGGACATCACGGAGCACCTAAATACACTCGAAACTATGTTGAATAATGTTTAATTTGTACTTAACATTGATTTAATGTTGAATTCACTTGAGTATCTTTTGCCTATCTGTAGTGTGTATTGTATGGTGATCATTTCTGTGGACAGATGGACAAATTACCGTTCTGAAATTGGCAAGAGATTTTTTTTTTTCTTACCGATCAAAGACTCTTAGCAAACTGGTTGTGTGAAAAAAAATAAAGAAATCTGTTGGTGGTGTAGTGTACATAGATCTCTACAACGCTGTGCCTGCTGTCAGGCAGGCAGTGATTTTAGCATGAATTCCAAAGATAATTGGTAGATACTGTTTACTCTTTTTTCTTTTTTTTAACTTTCTGAAATGTCAGTGCTGGTTCATATTCAGAAGGCCCTCTCCCAAACGAACTGAAATTATCTGAACATTTCATCTTTTTTCACAGTTCATCTAGAACAAAGACAATTGCCTTGAAAATATGTCTTTGCAAGAGAGAATCTAGTTGTTATCCTAATTGTTGGTATATTTATATAGGATAAAATGCTTGTGATGCCATGTTTTTGTACAGTTTTATGTACATACAACTGAAGCTTTCTAAAAGTTCCGAGAAAAGCCGATGGCATATAAAAATTGTAACATGTTTTCTTGAGATGTGCACATCTTGCCTTGGTTGGATTGACCTTTGCTGAGTCAGTGTGAATGTGGCCGTTCTATGCCTGCACTGTAGTCATTCACCGGCTCCCACCTCCTGAGGACTTAATCAGTTTTTATGTTTATTGTGAACAGTGGATTGTCTTATCTTACCAGTTTGTTAAAAAAAAATCCTGTGTTCTGCTTTGTTCTGTTTCCGCATGTTGACAAATTCTCTTGTAATACTGTAAGTCCTCATGAACTTTGTAATAAAATCACTTCAGGGAAAAAACGAATGCTGTCAGTGTTTTTTCTCTGTTTTCTGTTATTTTTCATCACTTCTGATTGTTAAACAAGTGTTTGGGTGCTACATTTTTGTAAAAGGTTTGGCAGCCTTAGCGATACATTGTGGAAATCGCATCTCACTCCAGGACCTAGGCTCATTAAGAAGAGCTAGTATTCTTGTCATGTGGGAACAGGCGCCTTATTTCTGAGTCAGGAAGCCCCTGAATGTCGAGAGGGAAGCATTCCGGAGGTTGAAGTAGGAAAGTCCCAGGACCTGTGTTCACTACTTAAACTAGAAAAAACAATGTGCCAGAATTACACAGTCCCAGTCAAGCACTTAACAGAGAACATTCATTCAAATTGCTTGTTGCTACATATTCAGTGCAAGTTTTACAAGGCTGCTGCTATGGTGTTAATATGTATGCGAGTATGAGATATTTATATGCCTTTGTTTAAAGTCAGAGAGAATGGATTTTAAAAAAACAAACCTATATCCTATGTACTGTTTTTGTTTTGCTTTATGCATACCTGCAATGTGTGATCACTGGAACATAAGCTGTGAACTTAATTGACTTAATCACAGTTGTAGCCGATAGCATATTAGTTAATTATGTGTGAACTGCAGTAATGTAATATGAGTAACTGAGAACTGAGCGCTCACTTTTTGGTGCTTTTTATTTGTTTGTTTTTTTTCTTCTTCTTTTGGCTGAAAGAAATGGTAAGAAAATCCTTACAAATCTACAAAATTGCTGAATTTACCAGACGGGTGGATGGTATAGAATGACTAGAGACTGTCCTAAAGATGAGAAAGTGAAAAGATTTAAATAGTTTATAGTAATGCTGGCAGCTCTGTGAGGCTGCTCAGTGCATTTGAGGCGCCAAAGGGGGAGACAGACACCCATAAATGTCTGTATTCAGCACCTTCCCTGACTCCTCTTGGGGGGTCACCAGCCAATCCCAGAACAGCTGCTAGTTTCAGCTAGTACTAAGTCAGCCTTTGCCCAACTAACCAGTCTTGGTAGACTTCTGGAAAAAAAAAAGTCAGGGGGGCACTCAAATCAGGTGAACCTCCCTCAATCAGTTGCTTGCTGAATTTACGCAGTAGCAGGTCTACTCCAAGTTCCTCTTGGATTTCCAAAATTGTCACACAATCCTGAAGAATAAGAGTTTTGCCCTGTAACACAGCTGCCTCCGCATTTCTTTTTCACCACTAAGGTACAGTACAGCACCTCCCTGTCTCATTATCCCTTTTTGCCATCATTTCCCCTGAGTCCAAGTATTTTAAGAAATGTTTGATACCTCATGTTATATGATTCCCCTTCACTAGAAAGGCAGTGCTATTCTTTGGCAGAGGAGTACAGTGCCATGCATATTTAGAGGTGTGGATCCCACATTCCAGGTTTATTACACTCAGCTGAAAATCGTTCAGATCAGCACTGGAGGTCCTCGTGATGTAGGCCCAGAAGAACAATGTCATCTGCAAAGCGAAGCTGTGATCTCCGAGCTTTTCTCAAGCTATGTCTTAAAATCGTGTCCATAGCAAAATAAAAGTCACCCATCCTGGACAGGCCTAACATGCTCACTATGCATAACATAACAGATGGCAGAAGTGCCTCTAGCATCCCTTACTTCTTAAGAGCTACAGAATCCCTTGGGTAACCCGGGCATAAGCCTCCTTTTAGTCTGCAAACCAATCCAAAGTAAATTGGACTGGCAGACTTCCAGCCCCCTTGATCATTTGTTAGAAAGTTAAAAAGCTGGTCCACTGTTCTACAGCCTCAACAGAATCTGTGTTGCTCTTTTGAGAGCTCAGACATAACCATCAGTTTTAAGCTCTTTTCCAGTACCCAACATAGAGAGGGAGGCTGAGGATACTGGCAAACACCTTCTGATCCCCTCTCTTAAAAAACACGGAGCGCCACCCCAGTTTGCTGGTCTAGAGGCAAAAGCAGACGATATAACAGGGTTCAGCGATTCATCCAATGCCATTCACAGCAAGCAGTGGATTAAACTAATGTACCTAAATGTACATACATTTATCTCAAAGACAAAATATACACATATGCACATTGTAAGACTGCTAAACGGACCAGACAATCTAGAAATTCATCTTGAAATACATAAAGGTAATACTGGCCCTAGTATAAGTCCACTCATCTGCACTTGGCATTCACACATCCGTTATAGCTTAAGTCAGCATATAGCTTTGGTATACAGCGATTTCAGAGCAGTAAATAATTGCACACTTGCTTTTCATAAATTATCTCAGTGAACATTGCCACAAAACGGACACAGAGCATAAAATGATTTATCAAATTTAATTGGATGTGTTAAGGATCACTGTTTTCATTCCTAAATATTTATTTTCCAAATACAATATCATATTTACTTTGGCATTAGATCAAGCCATGTGAGTGTGAGGATATAACGTAATAAAACACAAGCAGCATATTATTTACTTAGTACAGCGAGAATAATACTTTAGATGCACCGAACGGCTAATTAAGAGGAAGGGAAGCACATCGCTCTTTTGTGCCCTTCGGTTCTTACCTTTTTGTCTTTAAGTGGGAAAGATCTATGATTGTCAAGATGCAAACTGCTATCAAACTGTGAAAGCTGTCAAAATATTCACACTGTATGCACACACACACTAAAAAGGGCCTTAAAGGCTTGAATACTCATTTACACACGCCATTACAGGCCATCACAAGCCCATGTCTCTTGAGAATGCAGTGCACCATATGTTCTTGGATATAGGGTTTTACATAGTCTTTTTGCTCATGTGGACCTTTCTAGTAGTGCTTAGCACAAACTGAGGCAGAGTTACATGTTCTTTGTTGAGAACAATGCACACTGGAAAATGGGGGTAAAGGGCTGACTTGAACCACAAAATAAACTCTAATAGAGATCTTGACAACTTACATGCTCTGGAAAGTGCACAGCATAATTGTAAGTTTTTCTCAAAGATGGAGG
The DNA here is from genome assembly GCA_024447675.2 of Pterophyllum scalare. Lineage (NCBI taxonomy): Eukaryota > Metazoa > Chordata > Actinopteri > Cichliformes > Cichlidae > Pterophyllum > Pterophyllum scalare. The sequence goes on from JAMQGT020005610.1 coordinate 30,492, forward strand.
ATTAAAAGTGAAAAGTAAATCATACTGGACTCAAGAAAACTCCAAGGGACGTTAGGAATGAAGTACGAGTTCTGCTTTAACAAGGTACAGCTCCAAAACAGAGAAGCTCTAACATCTTTTTATTTAATGATAAGGCGAGAAAGGGATTCATGTTTGTGATTTTACAAGACCTTGTCTTAAGGCATGTCTTAGGGTATCTTAAGAATCACCACACATGGAGGAAACTCTGTACAACATTGCGTATCCATTCATACGAACCCTAACAGAATATTTTGACATATGCTATTTGTTGTGGTGGACAGTTATGTAGCCCAGCCCTTTCTACACAATGCAATATTGTTAAAGCAATATCTTGCTGACAAATTGTCAGGGTATATTGAAAACTGGAGAAGAGGTGCCTCATAGGCCAGTTGCTGTCTTCACACAGATGCAGAATTAAGCAGAAAACCCACACAAACATGACTTAAACTAAAACTTGCATCAATCTTATTTTGTCTCATTTTTTTGCAAGCGCTTGAAGAGGCACATTTGTTTACTCCGACATTCTCTTTTTTATACTGCTCTCGCAAAAGGACCTTGCATGAGTAACTTTACTGAGTTTATCAGCTCTGATGCCATGCTCAACTTGCTGCTAATTTTAGCCTTCAGCTTCCCAGGGAGTGAGAGAAAGCCAATATTATCAATAGCATCTAACCTTAAAGCTGGACAGGGACTGCTGTGATAGAAACTGAAAAAAAAGAAGCTTTCTGATGAAGCTTGAATAAACTATATCACAGTGATAAGTGAAGAACTACTTTATGCTTTTTTTTTTTTTTTCCCCCTTTACATTCACAGATATTTTGTGATCTCAGTATCACTGGCTCAATTGTTACTTTGGTATTACAACATTTCCATTCCCCACTCCTGCATTTTGACTCAGGATAAGGGTTCCATTTTATAATTTATTAGTCTATTAAACCCGCTCGCCATTCTGCTCCACTGTTGTAGTGAAAGATGACATAACTGGCACCTTCAAGACCTATTTGCTTCTGGAAATTTCTCCTGTGGCAGGAACTGAGCTTCTCAGAATCGTCTGGTGATGCTGGCTTTCTATCTATCAATTATTAATGCGTCTATGTTCTACTGGAGACCCTTCTACTTGAGGGATGTGCTGTCTCAGTATTATGGTTATTATCTGCTTTTTTGACTCATGGAAGTGTTTTGCTATTCAGGGAAGTCAACTAGAATTGGACGAGAGAGACCTAAGACCATGTGGTAATTGACAACACTATGAAGATGGGGCCAGGAAGATGATAAATTGAAGATGTTAAATTGAATCAATAACTCCATACATATCTCATGAGCAGCCTGACTTATAATTCAGTTATAGGGATCATATTCCCTTAACAGCCTAGCAGCCCGGCCTCACCTGTGGTCAAATTCTAGCTTGTTTTTGAATGAAAAACTGAAAATCAAGGTCTGAATTGTCAAGAAATCTTGAGAATTTGCGCTATGACCATTAATAAGAATTATTTATTTCTCAGCAACGTTGTCTGAGTTTTATTAGTTATTTCATTTTTATGCCTCAGTAACTCATAGCAATTTCTACACAATGCAAGCTCATTGCCACACATGGAAGTTGTGTGTGATGTTGCCAGTTCTCCTGTGAAATAAAAGTCTCCGCAACACATTTATTATAACAATGAGCAACAGATTACATTTTTTGAATAGTGTTTATTAGTTTGGGTAAACTGTAATTTATACATACTGTAAGTCTGCCTAAATTCTCACATAGGTTTACTTTGAATGCACAGAGAGAGACTTTAGGACATTATGAAGCAGATTTGAAAGTGTGTTAGATCACATCAAACTGATTACTGCCTTGTTGCACACATTGGTTGGTTTAAAATCTGAGTATCTTTCCACTAAAATCTTGACAATTCTGTGTACAGCCCTAATTGTGGATATTACATGGTCATAATATTCAAACAGTGAAAAAAGCCATCCCTGAATCATTGGGGATTTTGAGACATTCCCTTTAGCAAGTTTTTGCTTTATTTCATCCATTACTGACCGTTAAGGCTAATGCAACACATCGGCTACGCTCTGCCTATCTCTCTGTTTTCCTGCTGGGCATAGTGTGTCCTACTTGGAACACATGACACACATGGATGCGGACCATTGGCAAAAAGAAAGAGAGAGCAATTTCTTTATAAATGGGGTTTCAAAATAACCAAACTTTAACAAAAACTTAGACTGGAGTGCAGAAAATAAAATGAAAAAGCTGATACTTTGTTGGGGCCTGTGGACACAGGTCAGCTTGGAGAACTGTACTGCCATCACAAAACATTGTGGCCATCTGTGGTTGATTGGGGATACATAAGGATTTGCAGTGCTATACATCAGTAAGATAAGCAGAGTAAAAAAAAATGACTAACCTCTGTCTTCGTTTAAACCGTAAGACGGAAAGCTTTCAAGACTGCGCCCCAGCACAGTTACTTTTAAGCTTGTGCACTATAATGTACTCGACAAGTGGTGTACTCGAGCCTAATCCTGAAGTTTGGAGGTTTCTCTGGTGGATTGTAAAGGCCTAATGCTACAGGTCTGCATGAATCTTTCAACTCTGCAACATTTCCACAAATATATCTATTACTGTATAGATATTCATTATGGAGCTGCAGGAAGCACCGCCGGGAAACACTACTCTCCTGTAGCCTTTTCCTCAAGATGAAAACACTACTCAGCTACCGCTGCTGTTGCCTTGGAAACCTGGTCACTCTCACTCTTTTACCCACACTCTTCACCACTCGCTTCATTAAGTGCGTTGCTCCTGGCAATTAGAATAAAACCAGCGGCAGGGCTGGCTGTCTTGAAATGCAGTCTCCAATTAAATACTTTCAAATAGCAATGTTTTCTTTCAAGCCACATCTGCTTTCCATATAATAAACCATGCATCTGGGACCTATGCTTCTAAAATTCTACACTGTGCTTGCTATACCATTGAGTGACTTCAAAAATCGATACCTTTTAGTACCGTGAATTCAAATGTAACATGGATCAGACGCCGCCTTGTTACTAGTGATGTTTTTTCTTTTCTTGCTCTGTGCTCAAATAGTCAAAACAATGTTCTAGACATTGTCACGGTTATTTCACATGAGCAGAAAATGCCTGAATGATCAATGCAAATCGGCATCTTTTTCTGTGCACTTCTATTTCAAATACAGGGAGAAACAGGCAGCAGTTTTTTTTTTCTCATCCATTCAAGGCCATTACTATATAAATGATTGATAACTGAAATATAGGTGGAATTAATGATGGTCCTTAATGAAGTCTTTTAGTCTGATCAAACTCTCCAATTTATATTACTTCCTGGCTTTTTTACTAACTGAGCAGGTTATTATTGCATTAAAATTGATGAAGTAAATTAGAGTGAATCATCATCACGGGACATTTGCTTTAAGTGAAAAAGTACTCTGCAGAAGTGCACTTGGTATGTTTCTTGCACAACATCGTCATTAATTTAAACTTGCCCAACAGCTCCTCAAATGTAGTAAAAAGAGAGAGAAACATATATATTATACCCTCACCAGCCCCTTCATTAAGTACACCTTTTCAACCGCCTGTTAATGTGAATGATCAATCAGCCAATCACATGGCAGCGACTCAAAGCATTTAGGCATGTAGACACGGGCAAGACAACTTGTTGAGCATCAGAATGGGAAAGAAAGGTGATTTAAGAGACTCAGAATGTGGTATAGTCGTTGATCTCAGAAGTCAGTATTTAAGAAAATGCTGATCTACTGTCATCTTCCCACACAACAATCTCTAGGGTTTACAAAAAAGGTCTAAAAAAGGAAAAATATGCAGTGAGCGGCAGTTCTCTGGGTCAAAATACCTTGTTGATGCCAGAGGTCAGGGGAGAATGGCCAGACTGCTTTGAGCTGACAGGAAGGCAACAGTAACTCAAACAACCACTTGTTACAACCATGAGATGCTGAAGATGATCTCTGAACACACTGTATGTCAGATCTTAAAGCAGATGGACCACAGCAGCTACTACAGTGCCAAGCCTGTCAGCTAACAGGAAACTGAAGCTACAATTCACATGGGCTAATGTGACAACAGAACATTGGATCACATTGCCTGCTCTGACGAGTTTTGATTTCTGCTGCAACATTTGGATGGTAGGGGCAAAATTTGGCTCAAACAACGTGAAAACATGCATCCATCCTGCCTAAACAGTCCAGGTTGGTGGTGCTGTAATGGTGTGGGGAATATTTTTTTTGGCTCATGTGAGCCCCCTTAGTAACAACTGAGCTTCATTTAAATGCCACAGCCTACCTCAGAATTGTCGCTGACCATATCCATCTCTTTATGACCACAGCGTGCCAGCAAGATAATGTGCCATGTCACAAAGGTCACATCTTCTCAAACTGGTTTTGTGAACACGACGAGTTCACAATACTCAGATGGCCTCCACAGTTACCAGATCTCAGTCCAATAGACCACCCACCTTCAGGATGCGGTGGAACAGGAGATTCATACATTTACTTCCAGCCAAATCTACACTCAAACTATAAACCTCTTTAACAGTCCACAAAATTGTCAAATTTCCACAGTTTCATGGTGGAAATGTTGGAAAATAAACTTCTCAGTTAATTTCTTCACTTGAGCAAGTGCTTGTCTAAACAGAGCCGGTGCCTGAGAGCTCTTTTTTTCATTAATTCAAAAGATGAGGTTCTCTGCCACCAAGATTGAATACTTGTTAAGGTGCTCTCAGTGAGATTAATTTTAGTTTGTGATAATGACTTTCTTCATAAGGAAAAGTCTGAGAGGTTGAAGGGTAGAGGCTTTACTTTAAACAAAGATATTATTTTAAAAAAAAAGGACACATTGAATCAGACAGCAGGTCCAAACACTTCTTGTGCAAATTACTGTAAAGCAAACATCTTGCATCCTTCATAAGTGTGCTGCTTTTCAAAGAATTCCAATGGGAATATCACTCGAAGGAGGTTTAGGGACAATCTGCATTTCTCCTTATCTAAACTAAATCCGAAACTAAAAATATAACTTCCTGATGATCTTTTCTTTTGTTATATAAACATATAGAAAACATCACTAATGCTAAAAGTGCAATCTGTGTATAAAAGCTACACAATTAAAACTTTTTCTCTTTTGCAGCATCAGCACAGTTCTTTGGCATCAGATATCTTTACCATTTAAAATACTTTAATTGAATCATTGCAAACATATTTTTAAGGCAATAATGTTACACCAACAAGGTAAAACATAAATGGAAGGTAACATCTATTACATTAATGGGAACTGTATTATATCAGAATTATTATTTTGCCAGAAGCTACAAATTCCTATTACATGAATGGCTTATGCCTTTATTGGCACATTAAAACATCATCAATAACAGTATATTCAGCACATACATCATTCAAAGCTGGAAGGCTCAGTTATTTGATTAGAGCTCCATTTTTCACTGCAAATCTCAAATTTCCGCACTGTTAACTGCAGAGAACAAATAAATCAACCCCCCCTTTGCTACGCCTTGTCCACAGGTACCAGTGAGCCCCTGTGATTCTCTCTCAAGCACCTGCTGCCTTTCAGGGTCGGGGCTGACGAGTTAATGCAGTTCAGGTGTTGTAATTGAAGATTGCCACCAGCTGGTTGTGGTGTAGCTTGGCAGGGCGGAGAGGAGCAGAGTTGGCTGTTGGGCTGAACAGGTGAGCGGCGCTTCAGTGCTTCTGGCCCCGGTTCACAACAAGACCCTTGTTTATAGAAGAGGTACTTGTGTCTCTCTAGGCAGATAAGGACTCTAACAATAAAATAAAAAGGAAAAGAATGAGTGCTTCATTGAATATTAATTTGAAGCTGAAGATACTCTAAAATGAAAAACCTACTAACCTCATTAGCATCATGCAGTTGAGCATTTGAAGTAGAAAGAGAATGGAGCCAAAGTATCAAACCCAATTTCATTGTCCAAATACTTTCTGGGATGACTGTAGTACCAAATATTCACTTAGATTAATATAAATCGCCCACACACTGAAAGGCATGTGGGCAGTCGCAATCAGTATCGGATTTAAATCAGCCACAAATTCCGTTCCAAACTCTACACAAGCCTCTCTGTTAGCCAGGGAGAGCTTGTTCACTAACTCTTTGTAGACTTAAAGGATATATTTAATTCTTCCCATTTACATCTCTGAACCTGATAAACATGACATTTATGCAGTAATCTAATAAGCTGCTACTACAGGTCCAAATGGAATTAACACACTTTGCATTGGCCTAAGACACATTAGCAAATACATATATGTCCTCAGATATCTAGATGCCCACCTTCTGTCGTTAACAACATCAGGGGTCATGGAGGGATTTTCGTTTTTTTATTTCTTTCTCGTCTAGCCACTTGATTTTTTGCAACATATCCTGTCAGAAATCCAACCAAACTTATTACATGCATGCACATATGCTTATAAAATTCAGAGCATTTTATTAACAGCTTATATTTTTATTTAATGTGAATACATGAAAACATTAATGGGGATATCAATAACGTGTCTTATGCAACTGAACTAATCTCGAGTAGGCAGGCAGACCGGAGTACATTCTGCAAATACAAACACCAGTTTTCTTCATCTTTTTATGAGCTTTTTTTCTTTTTTCTTTTTTTTAGCTGCCAGAGGGACATAGAAAATGTGAACACAGAGGGAACAAACAGTAGCTGATACTGCCCAGTGAAAATGCTGCAGGCAAAGACGTTTACATTCTCTGGTTATGCATCAGTTTGTGTAACCATTGGCATTCCCTGCAGCTCTCAAGAAATTTGAAATTGATCATTGCATTTACACACTGTGGCACCCGGGCAGGGATGGGTGCAAGCCAGCACCTTACGTGTCTCAAACAAATACAGTGGCACTGCACTGTGAGAAGCTGCAGCACTCTGTACAGAGACGAGTCAATAAACAGTTACTTGGGCCATTGGGTTGTTTGTCAAGTGCAATTACAGGAAAAAACATTTTCGAGAGTGATGTCACAGTTCAAAACAGGTAGAGACTGGAATAGAAAGTTATAAAGCTAGAATATTTTCTTTTTTAGCAAAGGTTAAATGAGGGCAAGGAACATGTGCATAAAGCAGATGAAGGATAATGACACACATATATATAAATATTAATGCATACAAGATGCTAAAAAGTCAAATGGAAGATTGCTTATTGTTAAAAAAGAAAGGAAAAGAAACACAAATAGGTTACAAAGTGTATTCCCCTTAGATTCAAGAATTACCAGCAAATAAAATAGCATGACATATTCAAAGAAGCCTCTTAAAGCCAATGAAATGTTAAACAGGAGCTATGTGTAGAACACTGTAATGCCTGAGGACATTATAGTCTGTTGTTGGAAGATAGTCTTGGTCTATTATATTTTTATACGCATGGTTTGTAATTAAATATTAAGTCTAATTTGCAGAATCTTTCCTGGTAATTCACAGCATCAGAGTAACCTTCAGTAACATCAAATGATATGACATAATATTGTAATCATTATCCAAATAAAAGTACAGTAGAGGCTCTCATGTCTTAATTTTTCTTTTTAATATTACCAGTGGTGCACTGACTGCACGGTGTAAGGCTTCTAGGTATTTGACAGTGAAAGCTGTTTCAACATTTGAAGTTTTTCATTATGTTTAACTAAAAAGTGAGAGAAAGCTTGTTGGGGAGTTTTTCAAAGAATTATTAGCTTTTTTAACATTAGCCCTTGTAACAGTTCTTCAAGTGCAGAGTTCACAGCCCAATCATCTGACACTTAAAACTAATCACCTGCCTCATACAATCTGTCAACCTTTTACAGAAGCCTCTAGGTGATAGAATAATTGGTTGCGGTTCACTTTCTTCTAGGAGGGAGATGTTGTAGTTCCTTTTTGTGCCTTCTTCTCTCTCAGGGTATTTTGGTTTAATTGATGGCAGAATCTTGTTCAAAACAGAAACACTCAGTGACATTATCAGGCATCCGGGTGACTTTGGTGAGAGCCAACTGTCAACTTGAGCAGATCCCAATAATTGATTGGCTCATTATCCTAATGCCATATTTTTCTCTGTGTGAGGCTTAACATTGTTTGGTTGCAGCACCCTATTATTTCACCAGGGGTGTTATTGCCAAATTAATTTGCTAGTTCTTACCAGCCTCATAACTAACATACTGCACTGTTTAAACACTGCTTATTTTGTTCATAATTCAATGATGACAGTGAAAGTGGCTATTAAAACACAAGTCCAAATATTATCATTATTTTGGATTGGATAGAATGTCAAGGATGCTGTGGATTTGATAGTTTCTGAGCATTTTAGTCAGTCCAACTTTTATTGACTGGTACTATCTGTGCTGAGATGCTCTTTCAGTGATCAATAATAAATACTGGCAAAGTGTATATTACTTTTTGCAGTCCAGTTTTTCCCCTTAAAGATCGCAAATACACTTATTAATGCTATTTCTATGTTGAGTAAAAAATAAAAAGTCACTCTGCCGGTTAAAGCATGTGAAACATGTATTTTCACCTATTCAAATCCTAAATTACCCCAATCATTCTCCACACACCCCTGCCATACAGTGATCACAAGCTGATCGCTATCCTCATGAATTCCTCATCCTCTTCCCCGCAGTGACAAAATGTAACCTTTGGGAGGAACTGACCCATCTCCTCAGGAACAGTCAGCACAGACAGCAAATTCAAAGAGACCAAGTCTTTTAAGAGGCAGCAAAAGGGCACCAGCTTGTTCAGCGGGTATGGTTGGGTGGGGGGGGGGTTTGCATGTAGTTCACGAATGTCAAACCCTTGGAGCTTTGCCTGTTCACCGTTTGATAATTGGTCATCTATCTACTCTCCTGTGATCACCAGTTTAGTTCCAGCTCCATGCGTCAGTCATTTATTTCTGGTCTCATTGGTGCTTGTTTGTTTCCAGTTGTGTAGTCAGCTGTTTACTTCTGCTTGTATGATCAGAAATTTATTTCTGGTGCTGCAGCCAGTAGTTTATGACTGGTCTCAAGGACATTGCAGAGGATTTGTAGCGCTGCAGCTATTTTCTGGCTGATTTTATTAATTGGCCTTAGACTTACTTAATGCACTGGAAACGCTCTGTTTTGGTCATAAATTCAAACTGATGAGAAACAGAGAAAGCACATTTGTGTTCCCTCTCTCAACCATATGTGTGTGTGTGTGTATATATATATATATATATATATATATATGTGTGTGTGTGTGTGTGTAAATGCACATTTGTATGGATCATTTCATGCTTTCATGCCAGCAAACAAGCATGTTTGTTTCGTCCTGCAACACTGCAAGTGCCTTCAAGTAGGAGAGCAGTTGAGACTGTGAAAAAACACACTTGGAAAAAGAAAACGCAAAGACATGCCTTTTTGTCGCTAATTTTACTTGTTTGTTTGTTGGTGGGTTTGTTTGTTTATTTGTTGGTTTCTTTGTTTGCATTAGAGTGAGTAAGCTCTGGTTGCAAATTTAATTTGTGAGACACACCCTCACGTGCAATATTAAGCTATGAGAGCAGAGTGCGATCATGACAGATTGAGTCAGCTCTGTTCATAGAGAGAAAGAAATAGGTAGTTGCTTCCATACTGAGTGGAAATTGGATTGATCCTGACATCTGTGTGAGACCTTTTTTTAAAAACAAAAACTATCAAGAATTCAACAGTTGATCAGAATTTGGGGTATAAAGTGATAGAGGTATCTCCTAGGTTTGATCTCGCATCATTCCTGCGTTAAGGAAAAACACTGATCAACTGTGATGGGTTATTATTCTTTTTTTGTAAACAAGTTTATTAAACCCAATGCCTTAAAATCACTCTGGGGAAAGATTTTAGTCTTTCATTTACATATAATGATTAGTTCAACTTATTGAATACCAAAATGGTATTCAAGGGAGATAAGAGCTAGATTCATTTCACATTTAATCATTAATTAATCCTATGAAACTCCTTCTCACACATTTAGACTCTATTTAAGAGAGCATCCCAAGTGAAAAAGACATTTTACTATATTTTTTTCCATGACAGGATTATAGCTGCCATACAGGATTGGTTTAAGATAACTGTAGTATATTACTGATAGTCATCCAGTTTGTGTTTGGTACCCCAGTCCTTGCTTAACATTCATATGAGACAACACAGGTCAATCAGCACTTATGTTCAGCTGGATGTTAGTTTAAAGCTGCGATAATTAATATTTAATAACAAAGGAAAGGATGATTGTGCAGCATGAAAAGGACTAATCACAGACACGGGCCAACGGGGAATTATTAGACTGCAGTTCATCGTCAGATTTTTTAGCTCATTGTTTTGGTTTTTTGATCTGAAACTTTGCTGTTTTGCTTCATCTGCTGCAACCATCTGTTTCAGTGAGAAGACCCAGCTAAGCAACACACAACACTGAGACAAAGGTAGATAAAAGGTGGTGAACACAATGGAGGATTTTGTAGAAAGAGGAAAACATTTCCCTCAGGAGTAGGTAGAAACCAAAACAAAGCTAAAAAAGAAGAATAGTTGATAACATCTAGTTTAGAACTATATTTTGTTACTAGTAAGTCACTCTAGCATCACAAACTAGTAAAACTTAAAGTTGCAGTGCTATTTATTTATTCTATCTATTTATGTATTTATGTATTCTTTACTTTCATATAAGTGGGAAACCAATTATGCTAATTATCTTTATCTTTTTGTTATGTCTGTAATTTGCGGTTTTGAGGTCAGCTATGTTAACTATATTGCATGTTACTTATTTTACTCTTCAGCCACTTGTAAGGAAGCATTATAGTATTTGTCAAAGTAGATAACATTTGTATGTGCTGTATACAATGAATATTCAGTAATAACTACCTCTACATAATAATTAGTTTGGATGGTGCAACCTAATGATGAATAACACTCTATTTAGTACATTCATATTAAAATCAGGAAAAGCTTGAATAGTTTGTGAATAGTTGATGAACTCACCTGGAGTAGTAACTTCCTGCATTATGTATGCCATTATGTATGCACTGCTAAAAAAATTTTAAAGGAACACTATTTAATCAGAATATAGTTTTAAGTCAAATAAACTTCTGGGATATTGATTTGGTCAGTTAAGCAGCAGAGGGGGTTGTTAATCAGTTTCAGTTCATTTCAATTCAATTTTATTTATATAGTGCCAAATCACAACAAACAGTCACCTCAAAGTGCTTTACATTGCAAGATAAAGACCCTACAATAATTATAGAGAAAACCCAACAATCAAAACAACAATCTAGGAGCAAGCACTTGGTGACAGTGGGAAGGAAATACTCCCTTTTAACAGGAAGAAACCTACAGCACAACCAGGTTCAGGCAGGGCCAGTCATCTGCTGTGACCGGCTGGGGGTGAGGGGAGGGAGACAGGACAAAAGACATGCGTTCAGCTGCTTTGGTGTTAATGAAGTTAATGACAGGTAGTCCAACTCCTCCAGGGTGGCACATCAATATGTGTCATTGCCAGAAGATTTGCTGCATAGTCTCAAGAGCATGCATTGTCTTAGAATACCAGAAGTGGTAGGTCCACCACTATCACCCTATGCTTTTACAGATGAGAGCAGGTTCACTATGAGCACATGTATTCAGGCTATATTCTATATTCTATATTATTATATATCTACTATATATTATATATCTATATTATACTCCTATATAATATTCCTCTATACTGAGTGCCTGTATCATTTTGCAGTTAATTGTAATCTTTCAGCAACTGTGTCACTATTTGTGGAGAAATTTCAGAATTTTGGTTTAAAATTTTGGTAGTTCTAGCTGGACTCTCACTGTAAATAGTGGTGTATGCAGACTGCAAGAGCTTTGCAACACATGGCCACAGATTTGCAAAATTTAATAATTTATCAGAGTTAATCATAAATAGACTAAATGGAAATGCCTACTTTAACCCTGTTCAATCACAAACTGATAGCAGACTGAGTCTGTCTTATTGCCTTTTTATTGCCATCACTTTAAAGTGGACATGAAACACTACATGTCTAAAGGCTATCTAAACAATGTCAAGCATACTGTAGGAAACTGATATTTTGTGACTATCTTTAACATTTCTACAAATAATTTGGGTATGGTAAACAAATTGGACAAAATACCATACTGCACTCTTGTACAAGGGTGTGTACTGCATAATGTTTCTATTTATATAATCTATAACAATAAGGCAGACATAATGCATACTGACAAGATATTCACATCATGTTACACTTGTGTGTACAGGAATATTACTACATATGTAATGTGCCCATAATATCAATGCATTATATATAACATCACTATAAAGGTGATCATGTACAAAACATAATGCAACCATGTTGTTTTCATACGCAAAATATTGCTGAGTAGTAGGTATGGCTTTAATATTGCTCAATGATGAGGCCTAGTCTGTACTATTTTGGGGCATTAGTCAACCCTGACCAGTATCTTAGACAATGTTCAGCCAATCAGAAGTTGGCATCACAGGCTAATGGATAAAGGCTTCAGCTTTGGAACTGATGTTACTATAAATAGACTGACTCTTTACCCATAAATTTAAGATGCCCCAGTTTTTCATTATCTATCAACTGCCAGCTGATCAGTGACCTAGGTCAGTTGCTAAGAGTCTGGGGATCCCCACTCTCTCGACCTTCGGGAGGTGTAGCCAATCACACAGCACAATATGATCAAATGATTAGGCTAAGTCTAATGCAGGTACTAGAGAGAGGCCGTATATAATTAGCATATATATAATGATAGCGTTATCAGTGTGAAATCCTCCATGCTGTTTACTCTCCACTTCAAATAAATACAGCCAAAGTGTACAAAGGGTACAAAACTTCAGGGACATGAATACAGTGTTGCATTTATTGAAGAGTAAAGCACACAAATGCCAAATTTGACTGTTTACTCAGCTGTTTCAAGAAGATATAAGTTTAAAGCCCCTGCAGAGTGATATTATTTCTATTTGTGTAAGTGAAAAAAACATTTTTTTTTTTGATTGTGTTCAGAGAGTGTTTATGGCTACTATTTTGCAAATTCATACAGGAAAAAAAGACTTCTATGTTGACTTTCAAATGTCCATGTCCTTCCTCAGCAGAAGTTAAGAAAACATCACAAAATGGCAAACATTATGCTAAGACATTTTGTAGCTGTAGAAAACATTATGTTCTGCTTCTGCTCATATTTTTCTACTGGTGGTGTCATGAAAAGCCACAAAATTACCAAATGAATGCTGGCAGAAAAATACCTGCTTCTGCCCAATGAGACTGTCACTTCACAAGGTCACTGAGCTTCATCTGTTCTGTGGCAAAATTAGGGACATCGGTATCATGAAAATTAAATTGACAGGAAATTCATTCACTAATGAAATAGACAAAAGAACTAATCGCTTGTTATCTAAAATGTAGCCCAGAGTGATTTTAAAAAGTACATTGGCCATCTCTCACTTTCCTGGTTTCTTTCAGCTATAATGAAGTCTCTCATTCAGTTGAGTGATCCCACTTTCAAAATCGTTTTTTTCAAACATACCTAATTAGACTTCACAACCTCTCACCGTCAATCTTGTCTAATTAAAGGTCTCTCATTCTTCCCCTCACCTCCTGTGTCTAGTACTCATCAAATAAAGGTCTCACTCTTTCTTTTCTTTCTGCTCTCAACTAAATAAACCCATTTCCTCTTCTTTCCCCCTGTATTCATGTCTTTAGTAAATTAGAAAATCTGTAATTGAATATCACTCTCTCCCTACTTAGGCTCTAAGGATTCTGTCAGCTACTTCAACACCCCTTTCACCTTAGTTTCCAGCCAATAAGGTTTTCTTGCCTGTTTGCTCCTTCCCTGCAATTCCACTGTTCTTTTTTTGGACTGTTTAGTATCTGAACATCTTATATGTTTCCTGCTTCACTGCTGAAGGTTCTGGTTGCCTCTCAGGAGGTCTATCTTTTGTTGCCTTATACATATGGGACGCAGACCTGTTCTACGAAGAAAACTGAAGCACTACATCTTCTCTTCTCTATAGTTTTTCCCTGTTGCACGGCCTGCAAAAGAACACAGCAAATGTAAAATGCATTATTTTTTCCCCAATACACTATGTAAAATTCTAACTTTAACTTTACATCACACCTTTCCATGTCTTCTGGATATGATGAAACAGAAATACAAGATACATTTTTAAAATTCATAAACTAGCTATTTAAAGTTTTATGAACAATACAAACATTGTGGTCCGTGATTCTGTTTTCAGTAAGTTTTTGGTTTACTATCAAAAGACTGCACAGTCTTCCTTGTGAGGAGACAAAATAAATCAATTATAAATATAGACAAATTGCCCATATGTGACGTAACTGCAGCTTTAACTGCAACACCATTATCCTCAGTTGTATTCAAAGCTTTCATGTGCATGGTGAAAAATTGCAAATTAAAAATGATCAGCACTGTGCCACAATCAATTTTATCTTTGGATTTATATGCATCACATGATTTTATATATATATATATATATATATATATATATATATATATATATATATATAGGAGAAGATGTATCTTAGCCACTAAAACATGTGGCTCTGTGAATGCATGCACACCTCTGACCATGGCTCAAAACTCAACTTTTGCCTGTTTACTCAGGAGAAATCCCTTGAGGTTTGCACTTCATGCTGTGCAGGTGTTGGGGGCATGGTCGGAGGTGGCTGTAGCTCAAGGAGTTGGAATGTAATGTTAGGCTCCAGCAGCTGCTCACGTCCTTGAGCTTGGCTGTTTGTCTCCTACTGAGCAACAAGAATCTCAGGAAAGTGATGAGTTCTTATCTGGATGGCAAGCGCAATGTTTAACTTCACATTCCCTCCCTGTGGATCTATTTAAGATTGAAGCTGTCTTGATTTTGTGCTGCCTAATGAGCCTGAATTAGGTTTTTTTTTGTTTTTTTTTGCTAATGTATTTGCTTGCCCATTTCACCAAATATAACTTTTTTTTCAGATTGAACTTTCTCAAAACTTTTGGAGTACGGTATGTCTGAAGAAAAATTCATAAAAGAAGCAATATGAGCTGCAGCTAGGAAAGTTGAACAGTTGGGGACACTGCTTGCCAAACACTGATGGCAGTTTCAAGACGTGCACACTCATTTGATTGCCGAGTATGTGAGTATTTCTGGAACGCACACGACATTTGGAATTTGTGTGTGTGCTTGGCAGTAGCAAAATCCGGTGATGATAACTCATTACACAGTATTTAAGGAATTCTTAAAACAGTGAAGAAATGTGATTTTGGTTGAAGAGATTTCACCACAACACCTGCTTTGTTTACTGGGATTACAACTTGCTGTTTGGATTCGCTTGTCTTCTTAGCTGGTCTGAAAGTTTGTAAAGTGAGCAAAATGTCTTTAAATACAAACACATGTGCAAAGAAAATGACAGAAAGACATTTCCCTGCAGTGTGAAGAAGCTGGGAGACACAGATGACAGTGTTTATAAAAGAGAAAAAAAACTTTGCTGCCTTATGACGTCAAGCTTGAACTGTCAAAAGTGGAAAATGTATATTACTGATTGTTCTGTATATTTATATACAAAGCAAGCATTTTTCCCCTTAGGTTCTATTGTTATATAATTTGAATAAATCTGTACTCAAGAGTCATCAAGTGAAATGTTGAGGCATTCAAGTCTATATAGTTCAGTTCAGTAGTACAGTATATACTGTACTTAACATGCATGAACACATGAATATGCGCATAAATACTCAAGTGTTTTGCTCAAAGTGTATCTTTTATCATCCACCAACTCTGGAGTTCCATGTACAAATGTGACTGTGTGCACAATATACTACAGTAGTCTAAAGTATATATCGTGTGTGGATTTTTAAAAAATTATTTATAGTAAAAAAAAAAGTCAAATGTTTTTGTACTCTACCTGCAAGGGATCCCACATTTCACTAAGCCCCTCATTGTTACCTTCCACCTTAGTAATATATTCTGTTGTATTGTATTAGTTAAAGACTGAAAGGGAACACGAACATAGCCCACTGCAGGTAATCTTTCCTCGGAAACTGCACTCATTTAGGATCTTTTTGTAAACCAGCGCTTACACTAATTCTGCAGTTGTCAGACCATAAATCAGATCTTGTTAGATTTAGGCTACATGAACATGGCACCCTGCCAGAGGGAACTTTTCTTTTTTCCAGTGCAAATCTTGTCACATTTACTGTAATTTGAAACATCACCTATTATGCAATATGAAGTCATTATCAACACCATATGCCACCACAATTAGTTATTTAGAAAGTTCAGGATTGCTTAACAATGACGGGAATTTTGAAAAATGTCAATTATCATAGCTGCCAATGGGACATATTTCACTTACATAATGAGATGTTCTTTCACACTCGGCTAAACCTGTATTTCCCCTCCGTACTCTTACGAGATGAAGGCCATTTTTACACTCTTTGGCCATCACAGTAACAGTCAGGAAGATTTGACAAGCATGGCAGGTTTCTTCTTCACAGCCTAAAAATGGAGGGCAGGAAAGTTGCCATTCTGAAGCCAATTACTTAAGTTTTGCCTGTTTTCTTTCATTTGCTTCTCACAAGAAAGGAGTGAATGAAAACTTCCTACAGCCCTCTTATCACATGGTAATAATGTACCATTCCCTGCATGTTTTTACATGCCAAGTCATCTTCACATCATTTATTTTCTTTATTTTGCAGGCCATTCTAATCTCCCTTCAAAAGAAAGGTACTTAGAGGAACTGTCTGAAGAATAGCTGGTTTCTGTGCAGCTAAAGCGTGCCAACAGGGAACATTTACTCAGAGATTCTTTGCAGTGTTTAGATAAGACTTTGGATGCTGGTGACAAATCAAATGCATGTCTGTGGGAGTGGGAAAGGACAGCAATACAGCCAATCATGCAAAGCTGTGCTGCCTCTCTGCCAAAATGAGATTCATATCGAGAGTGAATAGCTGTTTTCCAAAAAAAAAAAAAAACCCACCACTGAATAGTACAAAAATATCCACTGAAATGTTAAAGAAAATACATCCATGCCAAATAATTCTGATTACAATAAAAAATAAGGACAGAAGTACTGAAAAAAAAAAACTCTTTATTTAACGCCAAAGAAAATGAATGAAAACACACTTTGCACAATATGCACATTTAAGTATAGGCTGTGAGCAATTTGCATTCATATTGGATGTTAGTTCGACTACTTATTAAAAGAACATGCTTTAGGTTTCATTTTATTTTGCTTAACATAGTTTTAAAGCACGAATACAGTGTTTGTAGCTTTATAATGGAATGTTCTAGCAGAAGGTCTGTGGCTCTGTCAAAGGGCTAAAGTTAAAATGATCTCCTTCTCAGTTTTTGTGTGTTGGTGTGTTGTTCCAGTAGCCAGAGGGAATGCAGTGAACGAACGGAGGAGGAAGTTGCCAGTTGCAATCATCTGTCTATGTCTTCTAGTTTTGTAACAAAGAGTCTCTCATGCTCATGTCAGGGTAGTTAAGAAAATCATGGCTATGCCTCTAACAAATTACTTAAGTACTTGCAAAAATTGCATTCTACCTGTAAGAAATGTACCAGGATTATTAGCAAGTCCATGATGATCATTTTAATAGAAATATTAAAATTTCCTTATTTCAACTGTAGCATTTTGTTGATGCATCATTATGTGTGTATATTTTGACATTACTTCCAATACATGTTATATAAGACACCAAATGGGAAAGAATAGCCTAGTCTAAGCATTACATGAGTCAGAGTAATTTTACAAAATAAGTGACTGCTGCAAACACGTGAATGTGCAAAGATGCATGCAAATGACAGAGGTCTGCTGCATGTGCTGATAAAACACTGCACAGCAGCTGCAGCTTTTCATTGGCCGCACAGTTGCTTCAAAAAGAAGAAATACCTCAACCTGGTTCGTTTGCCTTCTTTATTCTCCAGCATCATTCTTTCTTTTTAAAACATATAATTTCAGATATATCGTGTGTCAGAACACTAAATGAGAATGAGACATATCTTTGTGCATGAAAACTCCCAACTGCATAGCTCAATAAGTTTGATGAATCATGGCCATCACAATGAAACAATGTCTGTTGTGTCATATAGATGTCTGTTAAACTTTACTCAAATTGATTGATGGGCGACACTAATAAAGCTGCAGTCTGTTCTCTTTTTGATCAGACTGTCACACAACTTGTCACTTTTAATTTTGAGTCTCCCCATTCCCCAGTCAGTGTTATGATTTAGCAGCAAATGCCTGCTATACTATAAAAATGGTGATAAAAGTCTCCCTTTCATCAGCACGTTTTAATCAGATTGTAATATTCTCTCATAAGCCACTGTCATTTAAATACAGTATCCTGTTGCAACATTATATTATTATCACACACATCGGATTTGATGGGAATAAAGCTATCAAAAATTATGACTTGGGTTTTGTTCAGTCAGTGAAACCTATTGCATATGTGGATGTTTATGTGGCTCAAGAGGGATCTGCATGGAGTCTGTAATACTGACTCAGTTGGATGGGTGGGTGGAATTAGAAAAGAGTGAGCTCACCAGATCTCTGGTAAAATGAAGGTAGATTATTCAGTGTTAAAGTGAAATGCATATGAAATACATATAAAAGATGAACAACAGAGGGCAGCTCGTTTTATCCCAGTAAACATTCTTCTAAGAGTTTATGGTCTCAACAGTTAGTTTAACATCTTGCTGGCTACATTTTGTAAATTGGTCCTGGTTAGGGTCTAAAAGGAGGCAGGCTTGAGGACCAGCCTGTGCTCTTATTGGCAAATTGCTACTGTATGAGTGTCCAGTGTCCATCAGCTTCTCAGTCAGATCCACCAGACACAAGATGGTGATGGCCAGAATGCTCAAGGTGAAGCTACAAATGGACTTTCTCAAACAAACGGGTGATGTTGCAGTGAATATGTGCACATTTTATATGCAATCTGTGCAAAACACATTCAAGTTTGGACTGGAACTGGTGGTGACTGAGTTGGAACATGCAAGAATTTTAGAATGCAGAAGAATGCACAAAATAAAAAAAAGTCAGTGTTTGTGCTTCTTCCACATTGATTTTGATCCTGCAAAAATGCTGCAAAAGTCCAATCCATGTTGTATTTTAACTAAATGATATTACTTTAGTCTGTATCTGCATTTAAGTAACAAAAATGGACTGTGAGAGGGAATATACTAAATTAATATGTCAAGTCTGATGACATTGCCCCCCAGATTTGCTTTATGAGTCATGATGTTTCCTCACCTGCTATTTCGCATGTTTAACATGTAGTGATGTCAGCCCTTGTTAATTATCTTCTTGAGGCTATGTTGGTTCCTTTCTGTCTGTTTTGAGTGTTGCGAGACATTGCTGACACTGTTGTCAGAATATTCTGAATATTTTTGTCAGGCTTGACTCAGACTGACACAGCAGACCAAAACATACACACAAAGTATGCACTGTCAACTTGATGTTGACAAAAAAAAGAAAAAAAAAAAGCATGATATTTTACTGAGTGCACATTTTCAATCTCACTGGGTAATGAAGCCTGTTTGTGACATTTTGAAATGGGCCAGTTATTTTATTATAGACTGACAGCTAGTAACCATTCTGACACAGTCACTAACCTTTTGTTGAACATGTAGACCCAAATCATGTTTTTGACCTTTCTCTCCTTTCACACATTTTGACAGTACGTCTCACGCTGTCAATATTTAGTTTAAAACTGATTTTTTTTGTATTGTTCTTTGCAAATCAATCCAGACAAAGCATCTCTTGTTGCACCATTTTCCCACCTGTATTAATTCAAAACAAAAAAACAAAAACAAAAAAATGATCTGCTTGTTATAATTTTCAGCATTTTTTGTGTTTGATATCACTCAGTGTGCATCTGTTGCCCTTCTAGTTTGACTGCATAGACTTGACTGTGATCACTCATTTGAAAACAAAAGCAGAGAAAATGTGAAAGCTGTTACTGAAATAATACATTGTAGTGAGACAACAGACACCTTTGAGAAAAAAAAACAGATACCTGCTCTTGTCTGTCAGACCTGCGAGATGATTGTTGAACCTCATCACGGAGAACATTTGTTTACACAAATAGATGCTTCCAAACATGCTCAGCACACAGGCAGCCTTAAGGCAGAGTTGTGGTATTGTGTCTGAGATGAAAGGGGCAAACTCCTTTGCCTCCAGAGATTCAAACTTGGCCCTCAGTGGGCTGTTCCACTGAAATTAATTCAACTCTATGTGTCTGTATTTTGGAAAACTCTCTCTTGGATCGACTGCAGACGGATTCGTAAAAGTTTCAAAAGTTTATTTATGTGCATCAAGGTTTGTAAACCAATTCCTAAATTTGTACTTTTCCTATTGCATTTGGCTCTGCTAGTGCAGGCAGTTTTGTCTGAATTGCCTTTTACTGCAGCATGCATATTCATGAATGCCCAGCTTGCGTCTTTCCAGTTTTACATTTAGATGTTAGGGGGTATGGAAATACTCTGTTACATCACATCGAAAAGACAAACTGCCTCTGTTTTTATTCTCCGGCTCTGTAACAAAATTTCTCTCACCAGCCGTGAAACTGGTAATACGCTCGCACATTTCATAGAATCCAAGCTCCACTCAAAGCAAACATGACTTCTCCATTCTCCCCTTCAGGTAATGCCCCATTTCAATTATACACTTACTTTGTGAGCTATTTATTAATTTATTTATTCTTTCTTTTTTTAGCTTTTCCCAGGTGTTATATGAAGCATTCTGTGGCTCTATTTTTTTTTACTTTACGGCCTCTGATGAAAACTATGGCTTTGAGTGTGTGGTACAGGTAGTGATGCTAAACATTTGTGCTGTGCGAGGTGTTGCTCTGTGGGTAGTATACTAGGGTGGGGTTGAGGGGTTATGCATGCCATTGCTGCTCACTGGTAGATGCAAACTGTGACACTGTGTGCAACAAAATATGTGTGGCTGTCTACACTCTCTCCAGGCCAGCAGCAGAGGCACTCACACTGCTGGGAATTGGCCATACTAAACTGGGAATTTGCAATGGGCGGGATGCCATCTGTGCCTCCAGTCTGAGAGTTGAAAGCAATGACAATTATGATATTACGCTATCTGAAAAACAAATAAATAAATAACTCTACTTGAGTTTCAGTGCTAGGGTAATAATAGTATGTGAATTTTATGAAGTGAATCACTAATTTATGGTGGTCTCAGCTTTATAGATAAAGCTGTCATTTTAACCTGATATGGGTGAAATGCTGGGGGTAATCTAATGCAAATGTGTATGTCTTGTTGGCAGGCAAAGCAGCCACCTCTAATATTCCTGTGGTGTTGTTTTTGGCACAGCAGCAGCACAAACATGTTGCCACGGAAGTGGCTACTTCTACTGTAATGTATTTACTGTCTAATTTGTGTCTCAGTGAGAGACCATATATCCTGTTTAGGGAGTGACACCTCTCCTCCTCCACTTTATGGAGCGGTGCAGGCATTTGATGGGGACTTGAACATGCTGTGCTGATGGATGAGCTTGTCAAGGCAGCCCCATGATGCTCTCCTCCCCACAATGTGCAGGACTGGAGAAACTCACTCATATAGAAAAGCATAGCTCAAAAGATGGTTAATAACGCATTCAACACACCTGAAAATAATCT
The DNA here is from genome assembly GCA_024447675.2 of Pterophyllum scalare. Lineage (NCBI taxonomy): Eukaryota > Metazoa > Chordata > Actinopteri > Cichliformes > Cichlidae > Pterophyllum > Pterophyllum scalare. Next base: position 52,156 of record JAMQGT020005610.1, read on the forward strand.
TCTTAACAGTATAACTGTCGTGGGTGAGGAAATATTTTACAGTTTAATGTCTGTTTGGTGTCAGTTTTTATATTATAGTTGGAAAAAAATATGACATTTGGCAAAAAAATGCAAATTTATCATGCTGTGACAAGTTACATTTTTATACTGATAAACACCCTAAGGTTGAGGGTGTACGTATGTCAACAAGCTGTTTTTTTTTAACACGCGTTCTTGCCTTCCCTAGTCTGCCGTGTACAATGTTGAACACTGTTCCTTTAATGTCAGGTTTTCAGCTTGAGACTGAGAGTTTGATTCCCCGAGGCAGAAGTTCTGAATCGCTGACAGGTGTTTCAAAGTGTTCAATTTGTGGATGTTCTAAAACAAATTCTTGAAACACTGTGCTCTAATACATCTCTTTGAGAGACTTTCTGCACTATTTTTGTGCCTCTATTTTTGCTCAATGTTTTTGCCTTCTGTGTAAAAGTCCAATCAGCAGCATTCCTGTGTGAAAGCTATTCGGAGGGGCTAAGTAACTGACAACAAGTACCATCCCGAATTTGAATACAATCAAACTGTAGAATCATTATACATGTAGCATCATGCTGCTGTTTAGCTGAGAACTGACATAAAAGTTATTTGCATGGCTGCAAGTCATCCTGAGGCAAGCTTGCAAAGGTAGTGCACAGGCTGGTCTCCCAAATGACTGCAGTATCTGGAACAATGAGGTTTTTCATTTACAAAAGCTTAGACTCATATTGTATTGTTGAAAATACAGAACATAGATGGATGAGATACCACCAAGTAAGTACACTAATGTAAACTCTTTGGGAGGGGTCTGCACAAAGTGTTGCCCTAAATTTCCTGTTGTTTACTGTTGTTAAGAGACAGTAGATATAAAGCAATATTCATGTCATGTTAATTTCAAATGCTCACAGAATCACAAATACAAAACAGAATCTCAACTAAATTAAATAATGGGATTAATAATAGGATTAATATATGCATTTATTCATACTGACTTGGCTTCATATTCAATAGACTCAGTGTCTACATAAACCTAAATCATGACTACAGTTTCTCTGTTCTGCATGTTCAGCATCTTCTTCTTCTTTATTTTATTTATACTACATGCAATACGATTTTCTTAACAGCTTTTATAGACCTCAGGGGAAAGATGCATCATACTGTTGTTTCAAGGCTAAACAAGTATGAGTATGCGCAAAGGCAGAATATGCATTCGCTGCACCAGATTGCCGCAGGTTATACATAACCGTCACAGTAAGATTATGCACACATGCAAAACCCAAGGTCTGGACCTTCTGACACTGGATATGCCCCGTAAGGCTTTTGCATTGTGATTCATGGCCATCACACACCGTAATCCAATGCCATATTAATCAATGACACCCATTCTATCATTGTTTATACATTTCCCCCCACATTAACTGTAGTATTTAAGTGACAATATGTAAACATGTTTCAGACTGACAAATAATTTATGCTGTTGTTGCTGGAACCCAACAGGTTATTGAGCTAAAATATTTTCTGAATAAAATGTCAGTCACGTTTTGAGGGAAAAGTTGTGCATGCATGTATACCAGCGGCCCCCTGATGTCTACTAAAGCTCTGACAGCTGACAGGTAAATTGTGAAATATTACATGGTTCTGTCAAGCAGCTTATACGCGCCTCCTCTCCCCCACTCCTAGCGTGCTTTCCGTGGTAAACACAAAAGGTCTTTAAGACAGGCAACAGAGGGAGCAACAACAAGCATCACATTTGTTTTTTCATACTGAGGCGCGTGCTAAAGAAATATCCACTGTGCTGATTCGCTGAAATAGTTGGAGAGAAATGCTGTGGTGCACGCTAAGTCAAGTCACCAATTTTATTTATCCAGACCGAATGAATTTTGGCTGGAAAAGTTATTAATTATTGGCAATTTTCTTCGAGTAATAAAATCTCAAATAACACCATATATTGATTTTTGAGCCTTGAGAGATGCTCCGGTAATCCTGCTCTACTGCCAGACAGCAATGTTGTCACTGAGGAACATCTTGTTTTCTCTCAGCGATGCTGCTGAGATGTGTCACTCGGTGCTTTCTGAAAGGACACAATTATTTCCAGTAAGTGTGCTTTATGACTATAACGTGTTTTTGAAAAAATTACACTGCGCGGCCAACATGAGTCTCGCATCCATCAGATTCACAGAGGCACTGTATTACCTCACTTGCATGAGTTCTCCTAAAAATATATACTCTGTATCTGTGGCTGTGTGACCCTGAAAATGTCTGGAAGATTTTATGACACTAACAAAAAGATTCGCCGGTTTTGCTGACTGCATGTCTTGCGCTGTCACCGGTGCATAACAGATTCCTCCATTCAAAACCGCTAATATACTAAATTGTTGACACACACAAATGCACACAGAAGCACACACACTTCTAGGACACTGTAAGGAAAACGAACTCAGGAAACAAGTGTATAGTAGCAAGAATGACACAGCAGAAACATTCTGGTGGTGAGTTAGCTTGGTTATCGTCTCAGACATAGCACATTCTGACTGATTATGTCTCTGTACAGTCTACAGAGTGTGTCCTGTTTATTTTATTTTAATTAATTGATTTATTTTGTTACTGTGGTGTTATACTTTCAATCTTTTGTGTCTCACAAAATTACATAAACTTATATAAGATGCATTGTAATTTCTAGTTGCCTTTTGTCTTATTCTGTTACTGGCACAACAGCTAAATTGACCTTTGTCAACAACACTGACAAAAAGCAGGAGTTTGGCAAAGTAGATGTACTTGAAATCATATACAATTGTGTCTCTGTTTTAAGCTAAAGGAACTAGAGACATTATGTAAGGGGGAGACATGATTTTCAAAAAATCTTGAATTGAAATCTATAGCCGTGTTCCACATTAGTGAAGATGGTGGTGTAAATTCTGTGGCAAAAAAACTTTTATTTTGGGGCAAAGGCAGTATGTCCCATTGACTATTGAAATTAAATCAATTTAGATCATTCAGAGCTACCCAATAAAGTTCCCAAAAGTAGCAAATTGTATTTTGTTAGTCTTCAGAACAAACCATTAAAAGGAAACATGTTTGATGTTTCCAGCATATTGCAAACTACACCTCTAAACCTGCTCTGGACTCTGTTTACAGGAGAAAATCTAATCCATGAAGAGAGGCTTTAGCCAATCATGGGTCTTTTCAGACCAGATAAGGTGAGTAGTATAAAGTAATATAATAAGCAGGAAAGTCCATGTTGAAAAAAGTCACAGAGGTGCAATGAGATAATCAGAGGTCTTTCACCTGGGAGAGCTGATTTTTATTTTTATTTTTTTACTAGAGCCAAAAGTCAGCATTGATTTATTTTTAGTATGCCCATGCTCATCTGGTGGTAGGGGCTCTCAAATTGTCTCTCCCTCTTCCAGATATCTGTATACTGCAGCTTTAATGTTTATTAAATTAAGCATAAAAATTCAGTTGCATCTCAATTTGCCTAGTTTTATTAGATACCTCTCAGTTTGTGTGAATTTCATGCGTGCAGTGCAGGCTTCTCAAATCCACAGTCAATTTCACATGTCAGTGCCTGATGTTTTCAAAGTGGTGAGGCTGGTTGCAAGTGGGATGACCCCCGGTCAAAGGACTCCCTTATCTTCTTAGAAAGTGAACTGTGTGTGAACTTAACAGGAGTGAAGTCTTCCTAAGAGGGGTAACAAGTTTACTGGGTTGTAGAGAGGGAGAACTGTGCACATCTGCATCAAACTGTAGAGGCCATAATACACTGTGTGATCTGATTTATTTGAAAAAGTTGTAGCCAGGGATGGTTTTTTTTTTTTTGGAGCACTGTTTCATTTTCATATATAACACAACTCCAAGCGGTGCTTTGGCCTATGCAAATTCCAGTTTCTCCTTTGAGGCAAACGTTCTACACAATGACATTTGCATGCTTAGAATGAGATGGCAGGATGACAAAAAGTAGCACATCTGACCACATGGTTCACAAAAGTACATCAATCAAACCACATGGGCTATATTTAAGATGAGGATAACCTAAAGGGGATGAATCTAACACAAACAGAACTGTCATGATACAAGGATGTTCTTTTAGCTGAAGATAAGCAAAGTGCAGAAGGGAATTCAGGGAACACAGATAAGAGATACGTGACCTTTAAAAAAAAAAGGCTGGTAGAAGTTTAAAATATAAAGGCTTATAGATGTTGGAAAAACTTTAAAAAATGTGTATTGGATTGTTTTATTATTCTTTTTAGCCATTCTGAATGACAGAAATACGAGTAATTTGGTAAATAATAAGTTGTTAGGGGCCACGATTAAAAAAGGTATGAAACACCTTGTATTAAGAATTATCAGCAAATGGGAATTTGATAGTTAACAGCAATTTTTGCAGCCTCTGGGTCCCCCCGGATGAGCCGAAGGAGGTGGCTGGCGAGAGGAAGGCCTGGGTTTCTCTGCTTAAGCTGCTGACCCTGCGACCTGGCCCAGGATAAGCGGAAGAAAATGGATGGATGGATGGTTGGATGGATGGATGGAAGAATGGATGGAAATGATGAGCCGGTTGTGGGACTGATCTCAGGCACATATGCATGTGTGTTATTATTATTATTGTAATGTCAATGATTGGTAATAGTAAAATTATTAATATAAATATATCCATTTCTAACATTGAAATAACCATCAAATTAGCATGTTTTTAATTTGTTATTTAATAGTGTGATTGTTTTGTTACATATTTAGTTGTGTGGATGTAACTGCCTTTCTAACGAAAACCACTGATGGAATTTAAGCAGGTAGTTAATAGAAATCTTTAAGCTGTTTAAATTAATGCCTCGAGTATTTCTATATATCTACTTTTCGCCATCTTGTATGAGAAACACTCGAGCCAAGGGACACAGCAAGGTACAGCAAACAACCTGGATTATTGATGAAATGAGAGGCTGTTTCTCTCCGAAGGAGTAATTGGCATGTTTGTCATATTTTACATTTTGTCTTCAGCATCAGATGTACATTTGACTTTGTGAAACATTAAAATAACTTGTTAAAAATAATACTAGTATTGATATTTTTACTCAAAAAGAGACATCAGGGTTGAAAATATTGACATTCAAGTATTGATTTGCACATTTTAACACTCTGGAGGGCTTCAAATCGATAGCAGGGATAACACATAGACAAACATATTCACACTTATTTTCACACATGCACAGTTACTGACTTCCAATTCAACCAATCTGCTCATCTTTGGAGGATAGCAGGAAACTAGTAGACCCTGGGGAACTCACAGAACAAATGAATAACACACACACACACACACACACAAGAAACAGCAGATTTCAAACCCAGGATCATCATACTGTGAGGCAACAAAGACAACCACTGAAAAATACTTCTGGTTAATATGCTGACAAATGTGGTGATTGAGCAGCCAGCAAATCCCTAATATACTTTTCATGCAGTTATTTGTGCGATGTACATGAAGACATTTACACACCGGTGACATGTCACTGTTGACTATTTTACAATACTGACATGCCCTCCAGTTTCTTTCCATGTCATTAGCACTAGATTTTTTTTTCATCACCACTGCTCTTCATCCTGCAATCATTTCCTCAATCAAAACATAATTCCATCTGCTTCAATTCACTTTGCATACCACATTTGTGATAAGTAAAAATCATTTCAGTCCATTCCTTACACCACTGAGCACAGAATAGCGGCATGAGAAAACAACCAACCCCAACTCGTCAGTAATTCAATGTCTCCATTAAAGGATCATGATCTGTTCTATGATTCATGATGGCCACGCATGAGAGTTATGTAGTTGGAGTGTATAAAGCAATGGCCCTCTCAACAGGGTTTCAGCTCTGTTATCAGAGTAGTTACCGTTGCAGTGTCACTTCTTTCCCTTTCTAGTTGCACATCATATACACATCAAAGTCATATTCCAGCAGTGCACTGCAGTAATGAATGCCCCACATTTCTGCTGTTTAAATTGGATGATGTCCCATTGAAGTTATCTTTTTTTTTTCTGCAACTTTTTCTTCACATTCCATCAGACTTCTGAATTTATATGGTTATTATGATATTGTAAGTTATATTGCAATTATTGCTGTTACTGCCATTTTTCTGATGTGGACTACACATATTTTGCATTGTTATATAATTATTTATATAAATTTTAGAAATAAAATTTAAAAAATCTGAACTAAATATGTACTGCCAACAGAAATGTCCTTCCACAAGGGTGAAGGACAGACAAAATTTCTATTCCAAAAACTGAATTGAAATTTGTATCTGTAAGAGTGGATATATAGCCTGCATCAAAAATTTGGTTTTGCTTTTTGATGGTTGGCACGCCCATAGGTGGTGCTGTAATATTCAAGTTGACGTCTTTGTAATCTCCAAGACTTCTCACATTGGGGTCAGTTCATCTACAGTACACCGTCATTCATTTACACTTTTGTTTTAAATATGTAAGATTTTGAAACTTTTTTCCCCATAATTTTCTGAAAACCCTGTTTGCAATATTTCAACCACCAATGTAAAAAATAAATAAAGAAAGAAAGAAAGAAAGAAAGAAAGAAAGAAAGAAAGAAAGAAAGAAAGAAAGAAAGAAAGAAAGAAAGAAAGAAAGAAAGAAAGAAAGAAAGAAAGAAAGAAAGAAAGAAAGGAAAGTGCGGCATGGATTAATACAAAATTCTGTGTGCCTGACATGGAATCAATGCCTAAAATTTGGTAATTTTTTTTTCAAAAGATACTGTATATCTTATAAAGTGAACATATTTTATTCAATAGAACCACTGAGGTGTAATAAAAGTTTGACCAAACAATAAACTGTCAGATCAGAAGTCTGTTATTCAATATAGTGTGAAATTTACAAAAGTAATTCTCCCCATACCTCCTCATTCAAATGCTACCAAAACTGAAGCAGACATACTTTGGATCCTAGAAATCACTCACTGTAATGTTAGTTACATATAAAAAATGATAAATATTACAGTGACATAGAGTGTCATACTATAATGATAATGTAATAACAGCTTTTTGATACAAATGTTTTATCGTCATAAACCTTTCATATTTAAATAGGCAGAAACCTCTCAGTTTTGCATGTGGGACTTCTGAGACCATGTAGACATATGCAGGAAGAACACTGAGGAGACAAAGACATCTTAACCAAAAACATTTGCAGCAAAAACCTGGGGGAGGAGATTAGAGTGCAGCAATAGAGGCTGATACATTTAAAGCCACTGTCCATTTCAAAAGCCAATCTGATAATTGGGCGCATTATATGAAAATATTCAAGAATTGTACATTCTTCTCTGCTCTCTGAATACATAGCTCTGTGACAGCTCTTACAAAGAGGAGGAGGCATTTTAACTATGCAAGGCCTTTGCACAGATAACATGCTACCCTTTCCCTTAAAGGGAAAGGTGGGCACTCTAATTCCTTGGTGTTAGACGCTGAGTCATTGCAATCTAATATGTACACTCATTTATAAAGCATTACTCCTTCTTAGTATGCCATTTATACACATCGACATAAATTTATAGTCTTGCTTATTGAGTTCACATACAACATATTTAATAGCAGCATTTTCATCATTTATAAATGATGGAGTAACATTTTTAAATTAAGTACTGCATCAAGTACAAACAGGTTATTTAGGAGTTGTTAATGGTTCATGGCATCATTTAGAAAGTATATGGTTAACAAGGTATTTAGATGCACATTTACACATATACAGATTATGAAATGAGCTATGATGCCTTACAAAGCATTTACACATGAAACTGGAAGGTCAGCAGGACCTCAAGACTCGAACAAGTCTCAGCTATCCACACAACAGAAAAGGGAAAGCCAAAGCAAGAAGTGATACACAACAAATATTTATTGCATTATCATATTTGCAGAATACTGAAATGCATGTCAGGCCAGAGTCTGAGTTTGTAGGCGGGTTTAAGACAGACAGACTCACTGAGCAGCTGGAGCCACAGGATGCTTTAACTTAAATATACTGAAACTTCTTCGTTTAAAATAAACATGAATAAGTAGTGAATATTTCACAGAGCTTCACAAATAAGTGTAAACAACACAAAGTATCCATCATGTCTTTGAGATGTTTAAGTGTTTGGAATTTCTTTAGTTTGTTCCTCAAGTTTAACTTTCCTCTGTTTTGTAGTCAGTTTGCTAGCTTTAGTCTGACAAGCCACCATAGAGACTGGTTCAGTTCCAAAATGCTCCCGAATTAAATGAAGGAGTCAAGTTGTCCAATCCTGTGCTTTCACACAGGCAAACTCAGCTAAAATGAACAAAGTCATGCATGGTCTTCGTCTACAGCAAAATGAAAACTCAGACGAGCTCTTCGGGGTAAGGAGGTGATCACGTTCAGGGATGGCTCACCATCCTACATCAAGAAGAATCGCAAAGCAAATGGCATTTCCATGGAATCTCAAAACCCCAACCTGTGTAAAACACCGATGTCACTGGATGAAATCAAGAAAGGCAAGTATTCATTTCCCATGAACACAAAATCAACTCTCAAAAATCTACTCATCTACACATTAGCAAATCCATATGTATTCCATTGAATACAATGCTATTTTTTGTCCAGCAATTGTCACACAGAGTGTTCTGCCTTTTTAAATGACTCAAGACATTTTGAGCTTTTATTAAACCATTAATTATGATCACAGAACAGCAAAATATATATATTTTAACTTGAATTATATATGTGTTTAGTTTTAAATCCTGATGTGAATAACAATACATCATCTAGCATCCATGCATTTTCTTCCGCTTATCCTTTTCAGGGTTGCAGTGGGGCTGGAGCCTATCCCAGCTGTCATAGGCCGAGAGGCAGGGTACACCCTGGACAGGTCTCCACCCAGTCACAGGGCTAACACAGAGAGACAGACAACCATTCACACTCACATTCACACCTATGGGCAATTTCACCAATTAACCTAAAACCACTACGTGCATGTCTTTGGACGGTGGGAGGAGACCAGAGGACCCAGAGAAAACCCAAGCAGACCTAGGGAGAATGTGCAAACTCCACACAGAAAGGTCGATGCAAAACCTGGGACCTTCTTGCTGTGAGGCAACAGTGTTAACCAGCATGCCACCATGTTGGCCATATAGTTCACCAAGCAATATGGGGAAAATAGAGGCCGCCGTGGTAATGTGTCAACAGTGAACATGGCTACAAGGCTAGTTAGCCACATCATCCATTACTCCTAGGATACACATTACTGAATCTCCTCTTTCAGTGTGCACATGTCAGCACTGCAGAATCTGTCTTCCCCATATTGACGGGCGAACCTGACCTGATACATAATATTTACTGCTGCTATGTTTTTTAAAGCAATAATCATTCCATACCACTTTATTTATAAAGCACAACAATAACAGAGCTGGCCAAGTGTGAATAATGAAACCAAACATAAACAGACAAACACAGGCCAGAGAGTAAAAGATACAGAAATACGTCAGAGCTGTAGAAGTTAACAATAAAGGAGTGCATAAAAAGTAAATTAAAATCACAGTCAACATGTCACACTTGGTCAAAAGCCAGGGAGTAAAAGTGTTTTTAAACAAGATTTAAAAACAGCAAGTGAAGGAGCCTGTCTAACATGCAATGGCAAGTCGTTTTTAAGCTACAGCTGTGAAAGCTGCGTTTGCAGTGTGTCTTTGGAACAAGTAAAAGCATCTGGTCTGCTGACCCGAGAGAACAAAATGGGACATATTAGTGCAAAAAAACCCAAACTTTAAAATGCATTTGTAAACAAACTGGAAGCCAGTGAAGGGAAGCCAAAATTACAGTTAAGTGCTCTCGCTTACTTGTACCAGTCAAAAATCGAGCGACAGCATTATTTTGCACCAGCTGTAGGTGAGCAGTGGAAGCTAATTCCAAGTATAAGAACATTGCAGTGATCAAGAATAAAGGTTATAAAAGCATTAATTATAATTTCAAGGTTGCATTTAGACAGAAGAGCCTTAATTTTCTACAACTGCCTCAAATGGCCAAAGCAAGATTTTACCACTGACTTACATGGGTATAGAGTTTTAGAGTAGGGCCCATTTTCACACCTAAATTGGTGATAATGTATTTCTCACAGAGAGCCAGGGAAGAAAGGTTGATGCAGAAGGTACTCCTAGTTACTGCGTCTAAACAACATAACTTCTGTCTTAGGCTCGTTAAAATTGAGTGCCATCCACCCCCTGATGTCAATCAGGCAGTCAAGGAGAAGCTGGACAGAAAACACACTGGTGTGCTTCAGTGGAAAATAAACTTGTTGTCTTTGTAATAATTAAAAAAAATGAATACCATGTTCCTGGAAAATAGCACCAAGTGGCAACAAGTACAACGAGAAAAGGAGAGGTCTCAGAATAGAGCCTGGTGGTACCCCCGTGGGGAGCGCATCAGAGCTGGAGGTATAATCATCAATACTGGCACAAACTTCTATCAGAGAGGTAGGATGTAGACCAGGGATCCTCAAATCCAGGGCTCGAGGGCCGGTGTCCTGCAGCTTTTAGATGTGTCCCTGATCCAACACACCTGAATCAAATGGCTGACTTACCTCTTCAGTATGCAGTCAAGTTCTCCCAGAGTCCTGCTAATGACTTCTATATTTGACTCAGGTGTGTTGAAGCAGAGACACATCTAACAGCTGCAGGACACCGCCCTCAAGGCCTGGATTTGAGGATACCTGATGTAGACCACTGAAGAGCTGAGCCACTGATGTCCATTCAGTGGTTCACCCTGAAGATAAGGATCTCATGATCCACGGCATCAAAGGCAGCTGGTAAGTCCAATGGCACACTCACCAGAGTCACTGTGTGATAAATATAAGTAATAATTAATAATTATTATTAATAATAATAATCTTGATTAATCCCTTGGGAGATTTCCGTCAGGGAAATTTAAGAGTTCCAGAACACCCATCCAAAAGAAGACAAACAACAGAATAAACAGGGAAGACAGGTGTCTGCAGTCATGCAGCTGTATTGTACAGCGCTACCATTAATTAAAAAAATATGATTAAAACCTCTTAACAGAGTGGATGAGTTTTATACCCAGACTGGAACGCTTCAAGAATAGCATATTCATCCAAGAAGGACTTTGGTTGGGTGTAAACATTTTTTTCAAGAGTTTAGACCAAAAGGTAGCTTGGAGATAGGCCTAAAGTTTGACAAAACAGAAGGGTCTGGGCCAGATTCTTGTTTTAGAAGGGGTTGCACAACAGCACCACAATATAAGTAAAACTACTATTAATAATGGTGAGAATAGAGGGACTCTAGGCAGGAAAGACATCATTAAGAACTCGAGATATTACACTGTGCATGGACAATCTACACTTATTTGTGAAGCTTAGTAAAGTAATTCCCATTGTTTTGTGATAACCTTATTCAGGTTTTATTTTAAATGAAGAAGCTTCACTATATTTAAGTTAAAGTATCTTGTGGCTCCAGCTGCTCAGTGTATCTCTGTCTTTACAAACTCAGACTCTGTTCTGACATACATCAGGGTTCTAGCCAGTGCCTGGTGCTGCGCCGGGATGACAATTTCACCCGTTCACTGTCAGAACCTTTTGCTATTACCATGATTAAAAAGCAGGCGCAGCTAATAGCTATTAGTCTGATCCAATACGCTCCAGTAGTCCGATTGTCTGATTCTGCTGGGCTGTGAATATTTTCTGGCTATAGCTGTATATTGCATTATTCTGCAAACATTGTCTTTGTATTGTGCAATAAGTATTTCTGTGTTGGGTATCACTTTGTGTTTTGTTTGTTTCCTTTTTCTGTTGTGATGGTTCTGCTGACCTTTCTTTCTTTTTTTTAAATAAATGCTTTGTAAGGCATAGTCCTCACTTTAGATACACAGAAAACACTTAACTAGTAACTGCCTGAATCAACTATGAATTATAAAATAAGTAGTTTTAAAACCTCAATCAACGCACTCAAACAACTAGCTAATTATATAATCTGTGTATATATATATATATATATATATATATATATATATATATATATATATATATATATATATATATATATATATACACATATATATATATATATATATTATTATTATTATTATTATTAATTTATTTTTTTTATATATATATATATATATCTTTTTTTATATTGTCGTGCTTGTGCTCCTCTGAAAGTGAGCTCGGACACTCGCGTGGATGACGTGGGTGGAAAAACTTTGCACGACAAGGAATCCTCAGTTTACAAACATTACTGCAACATCTGCAGGTCAGTACAGAACAGTCAGCTGTTTACATCAGTGAAGGCTCTGGCTCAGGCACAGAACAGCAAGTTTGCACTGTCCATGCGATGAGTCGTGAGCACCGTCTGCAGCCTTAATAATACAGGAAAAAATATCGGTTGTCTATATTCACGACTGTAGAACATTCTTAACCAGTTAGCATGCTGCATGCATTACACGTGGCACACTACATAAGGGAAAGAGGAAGGAACAAACTCCTCGACTGTGGACTGCCTTACACTACCCCCCTCCGGGAGTACTGAGTCCCTTCAGCACAAGTGAAGCACAAGTACAAATGAACATGTCCATGAACCAAATGATCGCTGTCAGTTTATACCACAGAATTAACTAAACTCAAAACATAACTGAATGGCAGTATAACAAATTTCTTTGGCTCCTTTAGGTTCAATTTTATTTATTTATTTTTTTAAATGATAAACATTAACTCAACTGACATAACAGACTCAAGGATACACTTAACAGTTTTTCTTTTACAACTAATTCCGAAATCTCTACGGCTTTTGAACTACACGCCCACTGGATGTTTTAACAGTCTTTTCTGGAATGCCTTTGAGCCCCTGTCATTCTTTGGGCTCACATCCCAAAGCTTCCGGCTGAGGTGCTCTCTCTTGATGGCACGACTCTTGAGAAGCTCCTTTCTCCAGTAGCTTGTCACTGTTATTCTCTTGCAGTGGCAGCTCTGGCACCAATGGGGCATCCTCTTCAGTCATCTGTATGGCTAGGCCTTGGCAGTGCTGTAGCACTTGGCTCCTTCGTCATCCAATCCATGCAGGAACCACTTCACTATCATATGGTTTCAGCCGGTTGTGATGCATTATCCAGCTACGCTTCAACCCTTGAATCTCATATAGGACAGGACCCCGGCATGCAGAAACAATCAAGGGACCCTTCCAAGGTGCCTGGAGCTTTGGGCTTAGTCCCTTCTTTTTGGTGTCATCCCTCACATACACCAAATCACCAACACTGTTGGTATGTTCTTGTGCTCGAACACTGTACACCTTCTTTTGTTGTTCTTGTGCAGTGCAGAGGTGTTCCCTGGCTGTGTTCTGTGCCTTCTTGAGTCCTTCTTCGAGGTTGTAGAGGAAATCAGTTACCTCCATTCAAGAAGATTTGAGTTCTGCAGCTCCCGACTGGATATCCTGTGGTTGGTGAACCTCTCAGCCAAGCATAAGCCTGTTAGGTGTGAACCCCGTGACCGCATGCCGGGAACTGCGGTAGGCTGAGGTGAGCAATGGCAGGTGCTCATCCCAGTTCTTTTGGTTTTGGTCCACGTAACATTGTATCATCTGGAGTAAGGTTCTGTTGAACCGTTCCACCTGCCCGTTAGACGCTGGATGAAAGGGGGTGGTCCTGGTCTTTGTGATCTGCAGAAGCTAACACACACTGTGGAACAGGGAACTCTCAAAATTGCAACTCTGATCAGTGTGCAACTCAAAGGGGGCTCCAAATCGAGAAACAAACTCATACACAAGCTTCCTTGCTGTGGTCTCCGCTCCTTGGTCAGGAACAGGGTAGGCTTCAACCCATTGGGTGAACTGGTCAATTATGATCAGAATGTACTTGTTCCCAGAGCTGGATACTGGAAAGGGACCGAGGATGTCTAAATGGAGACGGTCAAGAGGTGCTCAAGCTCGGTGGCTTTGTAGCTTGGCTCGTTTCACTGGCCCTGGGGCCTTGCAAGCACTGCAATGTTGGCATCTCCTTACAAACAGACGAACATCCTCACTCATTCCATACCAGTGATAGCTCTGGCGTAGGCGCCCAAGGGTTTTCACTTCCCCAAGATGACCAGAATAGGGAGGGTTGTGACAAGCCTGCAGGACCTCTTCTTGCATGGAAGCAGGAACGAGCAGCAGCAAGGTGGGATGTTAAGCTCCTACCCTCTCCCAGGAATAATAGAGGACTCCCTCCCGCAGCACAACTTGAGGCCAGCAGAGCCAGACCTTCTGCACTGCAGGCCTTTCAAGCATCACCTGATCTTTTGTGGGAAGTGTTCCAGACTCTTTCCACATATGGAGGGCAGAGAGGACCAGGTCAGCTTTCTGGAGTCTGGCCAGCTCATCAGAGCTGAGTGACTAGAACCAGTTAGCCACTGGAGTCGCTGGCATGGGTGCAATCAGCTGGCTTGTTTCTGTTGGTTGAATGTTATCACCGTTGGTCTCATTGCCGGACTGGATATATCTCACTGCCAGCAGCACGACATCATCAACATCATCCTCAAACCTTGTCCACTGAACATGGAGTCTTTGGCAGTATTTGCATCTTTGGCATGAAAGGTCTGACAAGTTCTCTCCAGCTTGATAACAGTCACACTGACACAGACCTCCTTCTGTTCGTCTTGACAAAGCATTAGCGTTGAAGTGTTTGCGTCCTTCCCTGTGCTCGATGTGGAAGTCATATTGACTCAACTCCTCCAGCCAGCGAGCTAACTGGCCTTCAGGGTATTTGAACCGAAAAAGCCAGGCGAGACTGCCATGATCCATCCATAACAGGAACTTTCTGCCCAGTAGGTAGTGGTGGAATTGGTGGGTGTAGCGAACAACAGCCAGTAACTCACCATAAACTGGTGACACAGTATCTCTGCTGAGTTGGTGTAAGTTGACTACTGGCGTATGCCAGAACTCGCTCTTCTCCCCACTGTGACAACAGAAAGGTAGCCGAGGTCAGAATCATCCTTGGCAAAAAAAAGGATTGGTAGGTTAACAGTAACTGAAGGAGACGTTGTTGTTGCTCCTCATTTAGCACCACAGAAATGGCACCAACCAGGTTGTGGAGATGTTCGGGTAGGTCGGAGATTGTTGCTACTCTTACAACCACCAGCGCACCTTCCAACTCCCTCTCCATGCTTGGTGCTGGGCTTTGCTCCGGTGAACAGGGGGGCTCCTCAGGATAAGCCTCAACTAGGATGCCAAGACAGGTTTCTTTCAACAAGGATGCTTTGCTAGTTGAGAAGTTGCATAGCCTGATTGGCACTCGCTTCTCCATAGTGATAGCTACGCTTCCAGAGGCTACAGCTTCAGTAATGTTCAAAGGCTCCAACACAGCTGGAACGCCTGGCCTTGGGTCACCCACTTCACCCCACACCACGCATTCAGAGGCAGGTGGTATGGTGGTGGTCTCCCCCAAGGTCACTCTGGCAATGCAATAGTCTGACCCACCCTCTCTTGCTATTTTGGAAGGTACCAGTTTGTTACCAATGAAAACATTGCCACGGGTGTGGATAACAACATCATGTGCCTTCATCAGGTCCAAGCCCAGCAGGACAGAGTCGCGTATAGGTGCTACATGCACATTCCACTTGATCGTCTTGGATGCAATCCCAAAGGTGATGTTCAGCCCACTTCTTGCCTCCATGCCATCCCCAACTCCTGCATTCAGAAGGTAAGTATTACGTAGGCTTTTTGGATCATCAGCTCCTCTGAGATTACGGTTGCTTGGGCCCCAGTGTCCACCACAGCCTGTGTTAGAATGCCATTTACAGTCACAGGAATCTGCAGACTCTCACCTTTGTTGCTGGTGCTGCTGATTTGCAGCCCTCGTAGCTGATGATCTGAAGTTGGGTCTTTGTCTCCATGCCTAAGGGCAGTGGTTGGGCTTGTTGACCTCGGGTAGTCCCTTCGGAAATGTCCTTGTTCCCCACATTTAAAACATGGGCCAAATGCTTCATGGTTTGGACTTGGTGACTGTGTGCGTGTCCTGCTGGACTGCATGTGAGGCTGGTTTGGTCTTCTCTCTGATGGCAGGGGATCTTGTATTTTTGCTCTAGCTTGCTGGCGCTCTGCATATGCAGACTGAAATTGGGCAAACTGCAATTTTAGGTCCCCCACTGTGTGAACAAGGACCTTGACTTGGTCCGCCAGCATGGCAAACTGATCAGTGGTTACATACTGAGGGGTCTGCACTCTACGAGAAGTAGCAGGGAAATCCTCACAGATGCCCCCATCCTCAGCCCAAGAAACACGCCTGCTCTTTATCTCTGTTTCGCATCCTATAGTAACTTTGAAGTTATGTTCATGGGCTTCTACACACTTTTGGGCCTCTGCCAGGGAGCACGAGTCTCGGGTCATAACTTCATAGGCCACTTTCTGATTTCTTAGACCCTTAAGGAAGGCATCAGTTGCCAATTGATCCTGCAACTCGATATCCACCCCTGGGTATGCAAGGGTGACGAGGCATCGCACCTCTTCCGCAGACTCAGCTGATGTCTCCCTACTTTGGCAAAGCTCTCCCAACTTCCTCCTCTCTGTGGTAGGGGGATCCCTCTTTCCAAAACGCTGAGTGAGCTGTTCCACTAAGAGGACATAATCCTCCCTGGTGCATTCTGGCAGCAAGCAGACATAATGTATTGCAGCTCCCCTCAAGCAGTCATGCAGTCTGTCTATTCTCTCTGCAGTACTCCACCCATACTTCCTGGCCAGGCTCTTAAATGGCAACAAAAATGAGTCCCAGTCATCATTTCCGTAAAACTTGGTGAGTTTAGGCCGAGAGTGTACTGACTGCTGTGGCCAGAGCTATTCAACCTCTGCCCCTCATAATAGTGAGACGGACGCTGGGCTTCATGTCTCTACTGTTTCTTTGTCTACTATCAGGTTCAGGATTGACACCCCTCCTAGTTGGGCCAGAGTTGCGAACCCGCTGGCTGATTGCATCCAGCTTGGCTGCAAAAGGGCCCCCAACACGATCTCTTGGTCTTACAGGCATCCCCCAAGAAGCCGAAGATGCAGCACTAGGCTCTGGAATATGCCTATCCCATGTGTGATGTGGTGCAACTTCATTCCCATTGCCACTAGGAATGGCAAGAGGTGGTGTGACTTGCTGTGTAACTGGGTTTCCCCGTTATGTGTGTCAGGACAGAGGTAAGCATCATTTGCAGTTGCTTAGTCTGCTGATTTTGATTATCCAGCAAAGCTTGTAACCATTCTGTGGCTCTGTTAGAGTCATGAGATCCTGCTGAAGCTCCTTGTAGCTCTTCAGTCATTTTATTATCCTCTTGTCCACAAGATCGTTTGTTGTCACTTTGTTTTTTCCCAATTTTTATTTAATTATTTTTCGATATTGTCCTTTGTATCATTTATTTTTTCCCTTTTATCTTGTTTGTTTATTTGCTTGTTGTTAAGCTTCCTGAGGCTTTTATTGTGAAGGACAGTCGTAATGGCCGACAGGAAGTAGATCACACCATTACAGCAGGGCGTACTGTAACATTAGGTCTCGAATCTCATCAGCCAGCTAGTTAGATTCTGCCCGCCGGATTGATGTACTCATGATTGGCAGAGTTTTTTGGAGATCCCACTTCTGACACCTTGTGCTCCTCTGAAAGTGAGCTCGGATACTCGCGTGGATGACGTCGGTGGAAAAATCCTCAGTTATATATATATATATATATATATATATCAAACTTTACTGCAACGTCAGCAGGTCAGTACAGAACAGTCAGCTGTTTACATCAGTGAAGGCAGCGGGCTCTGGCACAGAACAGCAAGTTTGCACTGTCCATGCGATGAGCCGTGAGCGCCGTCTGTAGCCTTAATAATACAGGAAAAAGTATCGGTTGTCTATATTCACGACTGTAGAACATTCTTAACCAGTTAGCATCCTGCATGCATTACACGTGACACACTATGTAAGGGAAAGAGGAGGAAACAAACTCCTCGACTGTGGACTGCCTTACAATATATTAATTGTTAACAGCTCCATTAACAGCCAATAACAGCTCCTTCCTCTGAGAGACCCATCTTCAGTCTCGCACTTTTCAAGAAAAAAAAAATGGTACAATGAGAAAACCGTATCTCCCCAGTAAGCCACCTTTCCTGGGAATTCAAATGGCCTTGTTTTACCCAACAATGTACATTTTCATGAACACAGCATGTATAAAAGTGCTCATTGAAATCAACAACAAATTAAAACATGTGGTTTTGTGTCATGTTCAATGATGAATTTTAAGTATTGATACCAAATTAGGGCCCTTAACCCAAACAAGAGGAGAAGGCTAATTAAATGTCTCATTATTTTTCATTTTAAATATTACAGTCCTCAGGCATAAGGGTACTTGGGCCAGTAGCTATTCTGCCAGATAGTTCTATAGCAGAAAAGAACAGGTAAGTTTATTTATGTATGACCAACTCAGTCTTTCATCTTATGTTAACATAGTGTTTCTCAAGCTGTGGGGCATACATCACCGGTGGGGCACAGGGCTATGACAGGTGGGGTGCAGGAGAAAAGTCCATCCATCCATTCTCTTCCGCTTACCCTGTTCAGGGTGGAACAAATGTTGAACATCGAATAAATTCTCACCGCGAAACAAGCTAGCAGGTATGTTAGCACAGTGACTAGCGAAACTCTTCAGCCTCAGTACTGCAGTACATTTATTTTTTATCTATAGGCAAAAAATAAATAAATAATCTATACGTGTCAGTTGGGATAGGCTCCAGCCCCCTGCGAACCTGAACAGGATAAGCAGAAGAGAATTGATGAATGGATGGATCTATAGGTGCAAAAAAGGTTTCCTAGACTGTACTTTCCCCCCTGCAAATTCCAAATAGATAGATAACTCAGCCATTTTAGTTTTTTGTCCTTGTTAATTAAATCCACTGTTTTCCCCTTTGCAAAGGCTCCAAAGACCTTTAATAAGAGTATTTTTAATCACAGTACATTGGTCCGATTTACTTAGTGGTGTTGATACTGTACGACCTTGATAGACTGAAAACATTTTTTTTTTAAATATGCAGTCATGAGACTATTAACAACTGATATGAGCTTTATGCATTTGCTATATCCTTTCTTGTGATTGTGTTGTCAAAGTGGCATCTGCTTATAGGGTATTATCATACAGCATGACCCCTTAAACTGAATGTGCAATAAAATAAAAAAATAAACCAAGCAAAGACTCTGTCTTAAAATACTTATGGGAACCAGCTGATTTTCTAGACAAATCATGTATAATTACAGTAATCCAGTGTGGAGAAATTAAATTGTTTTTTTGTTTTTTTTTTAACTTTGCATAAGTTTTATCATGACAAAAAAAAAAAAAACATGTCTCAGTCATATTGTCTTTATTTTACAAGTGAATGTTTCGACATGCAAACAATATATCCTGAAAAAATACTCAACAAGATAGAAGCCCTGCATGCAGTTACATACATGCAAACCAGGTATGACACCAGGCAGCAGAAGTAGGACATTGTGGAGCCGGTGGGAATTAAGAGCACTTTTTCAGTAGATTTGAATGTACTGTATGCCCATTACATGTGGTCAGCAGGGTCCATATTAATGCTAATGACACGTTTGTGCTGTTTGGGCCAGAATTAGACTTCTGCATCAGGTCTTTGCGAGGCCGACGTACATAACCAGAAATCACCTCCGAACCCTACCCGGCTGTGCCTACCTGATGTGTAGTTACATTTCGCCAGACGTGCACGTCAGATTACGTAGTAGGTTACGGGGTAGGGTTCAGATGAAATTTCCGGTTATTTATGTAGGACTGATGCACAAATCTAAATAAGGCCTTAGGGTACCTGCAGGACATGAATCTAAGAAGAGTCTACACTTTAATAAGAACACTGTACGTAAGTCACCTATTACACTGTAGTTTATACATTTTCTAGTACATCTAAAGAGATGCAAAGTTCTTAATGTGTGAGTATGCTGTGTATTCTAAAATGCAACAATCAATCAGTTTATCTTCAACAATCAGTAGGTTTATCTTCACTGGTAGTACACATTTGCTTTATGAGAAGGCACACCTGTCTGAAGGTGGAAGGACGGTTGGGACAATATTGTCATGCAAATCAGGTTTGACACCAGGCAGCAGAAGCAAGACATCGTGGAGGTGATGGGAGTTCCATTTTTAATGCTAATGACATGTTTTAAACTACCTTTAGTAGGTAGCTTTTAAAATAATTTTATAGTTAGGGTCTGTTCATTAGTCTAACCTCAGATTCAAGGGGAACAACGCAATTTTCATCCGTGTCGCGGAATGCCGGTCCAGCTCTTTATCCCCGCCAGAATATTCAAGTGTGCGTGGGAGTTTGCCAGTCTATGTGTGCTTCGTGGACTTGGAGAAGGAATTCGACCGCATCCCTTGGGGTATCCTGTGGGAGGTCCTGCAGAAGTATGGGGTGTCTGGCCTGTTGTTACAGGCCATTCAGTCTCTGTACAACTGTAGTGAGAGCTTGGTCCGTATAGCCGGCAATAAGTTAGAATCTGCCCTTTGTCACCGATTCTGTTCATAATTTTTATGGACAGAATTTCTAGGTGTAGCCATGTGGCAGAAGTGTCCACCTTGGTGGCCTCAGAATCTCATCTCTGCTTTTTTGTGGATGATGCAGTCCTGTTGGCTTCATCAGGTGGTGAGTCTCCAGCTCGCAGTGGAATGGTTCGTAGCCACATGTGAAGTGGCTGGCATGAAAATCAGCACCCCTAAGTCTGAGGCCATGGTCCTCAGCCGGAAAAGGGTGGAGTGCCCACTCAGGGACAAGTTGCTGCCCGAGGTGGAGGAGTTTAAGTATCTTGGGGTCTTGTTCACAAGTGACGGGAGAAGGAAACGGGAGTTCGACAGACAGATTGGAGCTGCATCTGCAGCGATGTGAACGCTGCACCTGTCTGTCGTGGTGAAGAGGGAGCTGAGCATAAAAACGAAGCTGTCGATTTACCAGTCAATCTTCCTCCCTACCCTCACCTATGGTCAAGAGCTTTGGGTAGTGACCGAAAGAATAAGCTCGCGAATACAATCAACTGAAATGAGCTTCCTCTGAAGGGTGGCTGGCCTCTCCCTTAGAGATAGGGTGAGGAGTGCAGCCATTCGGGAGGGGCTCAAAGTAGAGCCACTGCTCCTCTACATCGAAAGGAGCCAGTTGAGGTGGCTCAGGCATCTGACGAGGATGCCTCCTGGGCACCTCTTGGGTTAGGTGTTCCAGGCATGTCAGAATCAGAATCAGGTTTATTTTGGCCAAGTATGATTGAACCGGTTGGTGGTTTCTCTCTAGTACTATACAGTGTCATATAATTCAAACTAGATGCTATACTACAGTATATACAAATACAAATACAAATCTAGGAAAGGAAGGTGCAGTATAATTTAAAAACTATACAATATACAAAATCTAATAAATAATAAAATGAAATAAAGTGTAGTGCTGTAGTGTGACAACAATAATGTGCAACATTTAGGCAATATGTGTAGAGATCAGTGTTATTGATCATCTGTTAATGAGTGTGATGACATGAGGAAAGAAACTGAGTGTCTGGTAGTTTTTGTGTACAGTGATCTGTATCTCCTGCCTGAGGGGAGGAGCTGAAATAAACTCTCCAGGGTGTGAGGAGTCTGTGATGATTTTCTTTGCCTGTTTCCTGGTTCTAAAAGTGTACAAGTTCTAAAGGTTCGGCAGGAGAGCACCAATGATTTGCTCAGCAGTTCTAATAGTTCTCTGCAGTCTGTTCCTGTCTTGTTTTGTTGCTGCTCCAAACCAGATTGTGATAGAAGAGTACGAGACAGGTTCAATGATCACAGAGTAGAAATGCCTTAACAGCTCCTGTGGGAGACCATAATTCCTCATTTGGCACAGAAAGTACATCCTCTGTTGGGCCTTTTTGAGGATGGAGCTGATGTTGAGCTCCCATTTCAGGTCCTGAGAGATGGTGAATCTCAGAAACTTGAAGGTCTCCACAGTCATCACAGGGCTGTCAGTTATAGTGAGGAGAATCATTGATGAGGGGTGTCTCCTGAAGTCCATTGTCATCTTCTCAGTCTTAAGTGCGTTTAGCTCCAGATTATAATGACTGCACCATAGCACCAGCCATTCAACCTCCTGCCGATATGCAGACTGGTCACCGTCATGTATGAGTCCAATGACTGTTGTGTTGTACACAAACTTAAGGAGTTTATCAGTCAAGTCTGTCGATGTGCAGTCGTTGGTATAGAGAGAGAAGAGCAGTGGGGACAGGGTGCATCCTTGTGGAGCTCCAGTGTTAATTGACAGTGTATCTGAAGTGATTTCCCCCAGCCTCACTTGCTGTGTTCTGTCCGTCAGGAAGCTGGTGATCCACTGACGTAAAGATCACCAGCCAGGATGACCAGGAGGATGTCCTACCGGGAGGAAGCCTTGGGGCAGACCCAGGACATGCTGAAGAGATTATATCTTTTTGCTGGCCTGGGAACGCCTTGGGGTCCCTCTGGATGAGCTAGTGGGAGGTCTGAGATTCTCTGCTTAGGCTGCTGCCCCTACGACCCAGCCCCAGATAAGTCGACGGAAAAGAATCAATGGATGGAGTTAATAAAAATGCAGCCTGAAGCTGCGTTCATGGAATTTCTAACAAGAGACTGAAAAAGGAGACAGACACTCCTTTTTTTTACCCCCTATTTCTTTATTTATTACATTCAACTGAAATGAATCAATGAAAAGCATGTTTGCATGGAATAGCTTTGGGGATTTGCGATCAAAAATATGTGAAAGGTTAGAGTGACGAAAATTTTATCCATCTATTTCAGATTTTCAAGCTTGCACAACCATTTGTAGCCGCTATATTTCAGCTAGGGAAAATATTTCAGCATGAAATGTTTTTATGAACCGCAGAAGTCAAAGTTTTTGTGAAGAAAGCGCCATCTCACAGAGGACAAGACAAGGGGAAGTACAATTTTGATTAGGGACACAGACACCCTGTCTATTTTTAAGATGAAGCTTAAAACTTAACCTTTTTAATCAAAATTATAGTCAGGGCTGGATGAGGTGACCCTGAACCCACCCATAGTTATGCTGCAATAGGCCTAGGATACTGGGGGGTGGGGGTTCCAATTATGCACTATTTCTTTTCATTCACTAATCATTAGTTATTATTAATCTCTGGCTCTCTTCCACAGTGTGTCTTTTGTCCTGTCTCTCTCCCCTCAGCCCCAACTGGTCGCAGCAGATGACTGCCCTTCCCTGGGCCTGGTTCTGCTGGACATTTCTTCTTGTTAAAAGGGAGCTTTTCCTTCCCACTGTCACCAAGTGCTTGCTCATAGCTCATTTGACTATTGCTTTTCTTTATAATTATTGTAGGCTCTTTACCATACAATATAAAGTGCCTTTAGGCGACTGTTTGTTGTGATTTGGTGCTGTATAAATAAAAAGAATTGAATTGAATTAAAATTGAAAGCAAGGCAGAGGGATCAAATAACTATCAAAATTAAGCAGGAAGTGATAACTAAACAGGGAAACAGAAATACATTAATGAACTTCTTGTGTCAGTTCCCCTAGATTCTCGGGGAACTGACACAAGAGGATGGAAGAAGAAATACTGAGGTAAGAACCAAATTCTAATTCCACCACAAACTAAGGACTCAAGACTAAATACACCTAATATACATGAAGAAAATATAAACACTACGCCCCCTCCTGTCTAAAGCCCCCTCTTGTCTGATCATTTCTTAATAACATTTTCATTTACTTTAATGGATTACACAGCAGTGGTGAATAAGTTTTATTACAGTAGAAGTCTTTCTGAAAGTGCTGTAACTAAGTTTAAGGATATAATTCCTTCATTATTATGCTCTTCAGTGCCATGTGCCAACACAGTGCAGATCAGCTACCTAAACTCTGCTCCCAGTGAAGTAGATTATCTCGTCAATAGTTTTACATCCTCACTGTGTACGACTTTGGATACTGTGACTCCTCTGTAAAGGAAAGCCTCAAATTAGAAGTGCCTGACTCCGTGGTTTAATTCACAAATGTGCAGCTTAAAGCAGATACCCTCTAAGCTGGAGAGGGAATGGCATCTCACTAACTTAGAAGATGCTCACTTAGCCTGGAAAAAGAGTTTGATGCTCTATAAAAATAAATAAATAATCGAATAAAAACCCTCTGTAAAGCTAGGACATCTTACTATTCATCATTACTTGAAGAAAATAAGAACAACCCCAGGTTTCTTTTCGGCACTGTAGCCAGGTTGACAAAGAGTCAGAGCTCTGTAGAGCCGAGTATTCCTTTCACTTTAACTAGTAGTGACTTCATGGATTTCTTTACAAATAAAATTTTAGACATTAGAGAAAAAATATTCATAACTATCTCAAAGACTTACCTTCATGTTCGGCTGCTTTCAGCACTACTGGTATTTGTTTAGACTCTCTCGCTCCAGTTGATCTTTCGGATCTTTGGAACTTCAATAGTTACTTCCTCCAAACCATCAACATGTTTATTAGATCCTATTTGTACTAGACTGTTCAAAGAGTCTTTCCAATTATTGATGCTTCAATCTTAAAAATGATCAATCTGTTTTTATTAGTTGGCTATGTACCACAGGCCTTCAAGGTGGCTGTAATTAAACCGCTGCTTAAAAAGCCATCACTTGACCCAGATGTCTTAGTTAATTATAGGCCAATCTCCAACCTTCCGTTTCTCTCAAAAATTCTTGAAAGAGTAGTTGTAAAACAGCTAAGTGAGGAATGGTTTATTTGAAGAGTTTCAGTCAGGTTTCAGAATTCATCACAGTACAGAAACAGCATTAGTGAAGGTTATCAATGATCTTCTTACAGCCTCTGACAGTGAACACATCTCTGTGCTTGTCCTGTTGGACCTCAGTGCAGCTTCTGGTACTGTTGACCATAACATTTTATTACAGAGATTAGAGCATGCTATAGGTATTAAAGGTACTGTACTGCAGTGGTTTGAATCATATTTATCTAATAGACTCCAATTTGTTCATGTAAATGGGGAGTCTTCTTCCCACATGAAGGTTAATTATGGAGTTCCACAGGGTTCTGTGCTAGGACCAATTTTATTTACATTGTACATGCTTCCCTTAGGCAGTATTATTAGAAAGCATTGTATAAATATTCGTTGTTATGCAGATGATCCTCAGCTTTATCTATCCATGAAGCCAGATGACACACATGAATTAGTTAAAATGCAGGAATGCCTTAAAGACATAAAGGCCTGGATGACCTCTAATTTCCTGCTTCTAAATTCAGATAAAACTGAAGTTCTTGTACTCGGCCCCACAAATCTTAGAAACATGGTGTCAAACCAGATACTTAGTCTCGTTGGCATTACTTTGGCCTCCAGTAACACTGTGAGAAATCTTGGAGTCATTTTTGACCAGGATATGTCCTTCAATGCACATATTAAACAAATATGTAGGATGACTTTTTTGCATTTGCACAGTATTTCTAAAATAGAAACATCCTTTTTTAGAGTGATGGTGAAAAGCTAATTCATGCATATATTACTTACACGCTGGACTATTGTAATTCATTATTATCAGGCTGTTGTAAAAGCTCCCTGAAAAGCCTTCAACTGATTCAAAATGCTGCAGCTAGAGTACTGACAGGGACAAGAAAGAGAGAGCATATCTCTCTCTATTGGCTTCTCTTCATTGGCTCCCGGTTAAATCTAGAATAGAATTTCTCCTCACATACAAGGTCTTGAATAATCAGAATCAGGCCCCATCTTATCTCAAAGACCTTATAGTACCGTATCACTCCAATAGAGCACTTCGTTCTCAGACTGCTGGCTTACTTGTGGTTCCTAGGATACTTAAGAGTAGAATGGGAGGCAGAGCCTTCAGCTTTCAGGCCCCTCTTCTGTGGAACCAGCTCCCAGCTTGGATTCGGGAGACAGACACCCTCTCTATTTTCAAGATTAGGCTTAAAACCTTCCTTTATGATAATGCTTATAGTTAGGGCTGGATCAGGTGACCCTGAACCATCCCTTAGTTATGCTGCTATAGGACTAGGCTGCTGGGGGGTTCCCATAATGCACTGTTTCTTTTCATTCACCTTATTTACTCTGTTTATACTTCATTCTGTATTTAATCATTAACTATTATTAATCTCTGGCTCTCTTCCACAGCATGTCTTTTCTCCTGTCTCTCTCCCCTCAGCCCCAACCTGTCGCGGCAGATGACTGCCCCTCCCTGAGCCTGGTTCTGCTGGAGGTTTCTTCCTGTTAAAAGGGAGTTTTTCCTTCCCACTGTCGCCAAATGCTTGCTCATAGGGGTTGTTTTGACTGTTGGGTTTTCTCTGTATTATAGTAGGACTGTTTGTTGTGTTTGGCACTATATAAATAAAATTGAATTGAATTGAATTGAATTGAATCGAATTGAATTGAGCAACACTAAGAATCAAACAAAAATTATTTAAACAGAGCTTGAAACTCCATAAACTCAAAACACTGGGTCAAAGAACCTGGACCATGACACACAAATCTATGTTATCTATAGCCAGTTCACAATACCAGGTTGACTCACCAATCATAATGACATTGGTAAAGTTGGAAAGCACACACATTGTTATGTTTTTTCTTAATAAATAGAAAACTAATAGTAATTGCCGGTCTTATCCTTAGAAGTGTCCATGAAGTGTCATTATATGTAATAATAATAATAAAAATAATAATAAGACATTCCAGGTCATCGCAGAAATACAGAAAACAGATTAAATGAATGTTTAAAGGTGTAGGCTTAACAGCACAGATACAGTCTTAAGATAATTAAGCTGACAACCAGGTCACAATGCTGGGCCATCACGAACTGTATTACTATGGCTACAATTGCACTGAAATACTAGAATAAATTCCAGGTATTTTAACATCAAGCTGAGCCATACTTTGTTGTACACACACACACACACACACACACACACACATACACAGACACACAATTTTGTTGACCACAATGACCTTGTGAAGAATTAATTGAAAAAGATAAACAAGAGAGTATAAATTTGGTTGACTGCAGAAGTCAAAAAGTCAGCCTGAAAAGATCACTTAGAGCATGCTCTGAAGCTCCACATTTAATAGTGACAGCTGTCCGCCATGGCTTGACTTTGCTTGCAAGACACTTTTGTTTTTCTTTTCTTTTTTCGATAAAACTTTTTAGTGTGAGGTCTGTTGGATTTCCCCAATAACTTTAAGTCTTTTTTTATTGCTTAATAATAACTTACATATTGTGTAGACATTTGTATTCTGAAATATTTCAACAGTAAAAGGACTAATTTATGTGTCCCTTTCATTTCGTACCCCCATAGTGTAGTGGTTTGCACAGTCACCTAACAAGTGAGAGATCCCCACTTCAGTCCTGGGAAGAGACACAAATCCCTTTGGGTTTGTGTCAGGAAGGGCATCCAGTGTAAAAATCTGCCAAATCAAACATGCAGAGCTACCCACTGTGGCGTCCCCTTGTGAATAAAGGAGCAGCCAAAAGTAGCTTTATGTCCCTTTCATTTCTACATTTGCAGTCTATTACCAGGACAATAATAATAATCTGTAATAGGTCTAAGAATCATTTGGTAATATCACTCAGTGATCAATGGATTGCTTTAACACTTATGCTTTACCCAAGCAGCATAATAGCCCCGTAAATATGGGGAGCTTGTGGAAAACCTCCTTCGTTAGAGTGCAAGTGCAAAATGCACGTGAGTTATTCTGATATCTGCTGACTGAACTGGCATATACTGTAGATTCCTGTGAATAACATTAGGGAAGTCTACCTGCCTGAGCCACACTGTTGAATACACTGCAAGTCATTTATTATATCTTTATTTATTAGTTTCTTACCTGACTTCACCCAGACACTGTTGACTTGGCTTCAACCAAGGCCGCAGTCTATGATGGAGCATATCAATGCAATTATTCCACCCCACCCCCACCCCCCTCCGTAAAGGGTAGCTCCCTTGGTGATAAGAACTGTGAATAGGGTCGTCAAGCCACGGCTTCAGTGAATCACCCCAGTCTCCTAAGGATGACATTAATGTGATGAAAAGTTGAAATCACAAAGGTATAAAGTTGCTAAATGTCAAACCCTAATGTTTACCAATAAGGCATGTATCCCTGAGCTTATTCCCTAAATGGCTGCATACAGGAACCTTGACTCTATATGCTATGTCTAATGTGTCTATTTACTCAAGTTTTTTTTTTTTGCCTCAAACATGTTTGAGTTTCTCCTCTTCATATAGCTCTATCCAATTTTGTTTTGACAGCCTATACCAAGGAAGCCTAACATATTACTTTGAACTATCAGAACTGAGGATTATAATAGTAACTCAAATTTTTACACTGTATCCACTTTAATTTTTTGTCACAAATGAGCAGGATTTCTTTTTTTTAACTTAATATTTATCAAGTTGCGCTTCATCCCACATGAAAGCTTAGGCTGAACAATGACAATAAACCCAGAAGAACTAAGCATTTTTTTTCTACTTGCCCTTTTTCACTCGCCAAGTGTTTATATACCACTACTGCATTTCATTAGCTTTTGTCTTAGATCTCTTGCAGTTTGTATTTTCTCCTTGTCCTTCTATGCTCATGTTTTTTTTTTTACTTCTCTTTCCCCTCACCCTCCAGCCTGTCATGGAAAATGGCTGTCCCTCCATAAGCCTGGTGCTGTTTGAGCTCTCTTCCTGTTAAAAGGTTCTTCCTTGCCACTGTTGCCAACTGCTTACTCATAGGGAATCATAGCATATATATATATATATATATATATATATATATATATATATATATATATATATATATATATATGTGTGTGTGTGTGTGTGTGTGTGTGTGTGTGTGAGTGTGTGTGTGTGTGTGTGTGTGTGTGTGTGTGTGTGTGTGTATTAAACGATATCATAAACCTAGGATGGTATAAGGATTTTATAGCAAGTAAGTTTCTTTACTCAGCTTCAAACTTTCAAATTTCTGAACCATATTAAATTGTAAAGATCTGATAAAAAATGCTCACTGCGTGTTTTAGTCACTTAGACCTCATGAAAAATTTCCCAGAGTGCAATGAAGCGAACAAATGAGGCGAGTGGATGACTTCTTCCAGGCCTGGCCACAGTTCTCACATTAGACAGCCCATCAACAGGCACATTTGCAAGGAGGGAAACACTAATGGTGTGATTAGACTGGAGGTGAATCTCAAGGCCTTAGACAGCAGTTTGCATCTTGGTGTCCAAAGACCATAGAAAATATGTGTCCAACTTGGTATTATGCTTGCTTTTATAATAAACATACTGGCAGCAAGTAATTATCTAATTTTGAAATAAATAATTAAATGCCTGCAGTTATATTCACAGCAACACTGGAATCCCAGGAATACTTAAAACATAAGGTTTAAATCTTGAAAGCTGAAAGAAAGGCAAGTGTCAAATCTGTTAATACCTCTCCAGCTGGGCTCCACTGTAAACCAGGAACTAAAGCATGACTGACACAGTGTCAGTCCATCTGGGTTTGAATATCTAGTTCAGCTGGACACAGTAAATTAACTATTTTTCACTGATATTATTAGAATAGAATGAGATTATGAAAAAGAATAATTTCTTCCTAAAACTGTCTTAATTATTGCACAAGAAATTACTATAATATATTTTTAATAAACCTATTAAGCTATTTTAGAACCCCTCTATATCACTTTATTTATAGAAATTTGTGGAGTATGTTTTCATTACCAAATCTATAAATCATATTGCCTTTAAGTAAAATCTTGCCGTCTGTCAATTATAGTGGTTGATACATTTGAAATATTTTCCTACAACAACAGACATACCATAAGGTAATTATTAAGCCTACTAAACATCAATAGTTGCTTCAAGGCACTGTATAAGATAAAGATGCTACAGTATTGGGGAGAAAACCCAACAACCAAATGACTGAGCAAGCACTTTGTGATGTTGGGAAGGAAAAAAACTCTCTTTTAACAGGAAGAAACCTCCGGCAGAACCAGACTCAGGGTGGGGCAGCCATCTACCTGACCGGTTGAGGGGAAAGATAAAAGAAGAAAAAGAAAAGAAAAAAACAAGTATAGAGAGATGGGGTAAAGCACAGATAAACAGTGAGGGAGTGAAAAGAAGTGAGTTCATCACATAAAGTCAGGCTGAGCCTATAACAGCATGACTAAGGTCTGATCAAGATGATGACCTTAAAAGTAGAGAGGGCATCTGTCTCCTGAATCCAAACTGGGTGCTGGTTCCACAGAAGAGGGGCCTGAAAGCTGAAGGCTCAGCCACCCATTCTACTTCTAGAAACAATCTGATAAAAATGAATTACAATAGTCCAGCCTAGAAGTAATGAATGCACAAACCAATTTTTTAGCCTCAATCTGAGACAGGATGGTTCTAGTGATTTGATACGCTGCCAATTTTGCAAGTTTTTCCACCTACCACTTTATAGGGAGCTGAAACTCAATGTTGCCAAACAACAGCCCCGAAACCTTAAAGATCTGGAGAAGATCTGTATGGAGGAGTGGGGCAAAATCCCTGTTGCAGTGGTCAAGAACTACAGGAAATGCCTGACCTCTGTAATTGCTAACAAAGGTTTCTGTACCAAATATTAACTTCTGTTTTTCTATTGTATCAAATACTTATTTCATGTATAAAATGCAAATTAATGATTTAAAAATCATACAATGTGATTTTCTGGATTTCTTTTTAGATTCTGTCTCTCACAGTTGAAGTGCACCTACAATAAAAATTACAGACCTCTCTATTCTTTGTGGATGGGAAAAGTTGCAAAATCGGCAGTGTATCAAATACTTATTTTCCTCACTATATATAGTTTAATGTTCAACTTGAATGGCATTTTATGATCAAAAATGACTCCCAGGTTCATCACAGTATTACTGTAGATCAAGGTAATGCTATCTAGAGCATGTATCTAATTAGTTTCTAAGATTTTTAGGGCTGTATACAGTAACCTTAGTTTTGTCTGAATTTAGAAGTGATTTTAGAGATCATCCAGACCTTAACGTCTTTAAAACATTCTTGTAGTTTTATTGGTTTGTATCATTTGGCTTCATGGATAAATATGGTATCATCTGCATAGGAATGAATATGTATGCAGTGTTTGTTAATAATATTACCTAATGGAAGCATGTATAATGCAAATAGAATTAGCCCCATCACACAACCCATGACTAACTTTAGTGTGTGAAAAAGACTCCCCATTTACACTATCAAACTTAGCCTATCAGATAGGTACAATTCAAACCAAGAAACATAAGAACGTAAACAAAAAATGCTAAATGATCTGGAATCTGGAACCAAATAAAAAGTTAAAATTAACTTATAGTAAAACTTAATAAACATAGTGCAGACAGATCAACAGAACACCAGACAGAACACTGACACTTGCAGGTTGTTTGCTGGTATGACATAAATTAAACAAAGCAATGTGCTAATCCAAAAAAACCCTGCTTGAACCTGCACATATTGAATTTGTCTGTTTAATAAAAACTATAGTAAGAGTTGCTGTTTCTTGTCCATCATGTCTGTGATGACTTTCTTTGCTAAAGGAATTATTAAATGCGGGTCCACATCAGTGATGTCAGCAGGACTCAAATTCACATTAAACACCTAATCTCCCCTCTGAAAGTTGCACTAATATGCAAATATTGAGGATTTCCACATTTAGAAGCAGCAGTTTTATAAAAACTGGGCACAAAGACAGTTTCAAGTACTTGCAACACTCACACACACACACAAAAATCAGCTGCAACAGAATGTCAGGTGACAAGATAAAAGCTTTCTAACAATTTTAAGTTCATTCTGCATCTCCCCATTGAACTGTAGCAAAATGGCCTCAGCATCAGTTCCAATATCATAATAGTTCTTCACCAGTATGAGTCCACTCAGTCCTTTGACAGTTATCCAAGGATAGGAGTACTCAGCACTGGTAGTGGATGAGCAAATGTCAATAACAGAAATCTCTACGGTTCATGCTCCACATCATAACGCTAATATCACTGCAGACTCTCAGCAGTGTGCTTTGTGCCTAACAAAAGGCCCGAAGAAAAAGTGTTCTTTGGTTATTTCTAAGTTACTTATTTGCTCCCTTCCAAAATGAGTGAAATCCAAAGGTAACTGACATAAGTATAACACATGCTGACCTGGCAATTGCCTGTATCCAGTGATACAGACACCAATTATCAGCTTCAATTCACAGCAAGAGGATGCAGCCAAAACACATCTTAAAAACATTAGATATTTAAAGAAATCAATCAGCTGTTGTCAAAAATTTATTTTCAAGATTAAAAAGAAATTTTACAGAGTACATATAGGAATATGGCTGCCAGGCATCACTGCTTCACAATGCACTCTAACACACCCAAGTTGGCCATAGTGGCTGCATCTGTACCAAAATGTGTGTGCATCTCAATAACTTATTATCTTACTTAGATCTGAGTAAACCTGAGTGGCCCTCCACTCAGGTTTACTTGAATTAAATGCACAAATAATTTTGCTACAATAATAGCCCCATGACATCTGCATGTGTATAATAATCTGCATACCATCAGTCTCTTGTCAAAGATTTATCCACAGCCAAAAAAAGGCTGCTCCCCTCTCACCTTACCAAGCTTTCAGCTGCATAGCTGCCCATCGGAAACAGCTGATTAAATATCTGGTAATCAAGCTACAACCCAGTGACAATAACTAAGCACAGCTGGCAGTAATTTACAGGATGTATGCCAACAGAGGTACCACATTCTACTACAGCTCAGTAATAAAGTGGTAATAATGGTAAATTAAGGTAGAAACAACAAGATAAGATAGAAATAACAAGTTATTGCCAGTTACTTACCAAAATCTTGTGGGGTAATTGTGAAATGTATATCTATGAGGAAAAAAAAATATCAATAAAAGGAAGCAACACTAGCATAAAATTGGTAATGAACCTGCCAACAATAAAATGGTAATATTTGTGCATCAAAATTTTTTGTCTTAGTACCCTCATTATAATACACTGGAATAAAAGCCCTAAAATGAGGTACTATCCGAGGGTAGTGATACCTTTGTATTTGTCACAGATGCAGACAATCCTGAAGAATCTTTGACGGATACGTTTTTGAGATACAGTTCCATAAACAGACAAGATTGAACCCTTTATCTTTGATGGATCCAGTTTCAAGATACTGTATATTGATGCACCAATACTAGGTTTCTGAAAGATACCTAGTATATAATTTTGCATACTGAATATATTTTATATCCTGAAATAGTCAACATCATTCATCATTACTGCAATGTTTGATAAGAAATTTTAAATTCACATTTTATGTCACATCATTGACAGGTAATCAGGTTTTTTATGAAGGAAGACACCTGAAATACTTTAATAAAAAAATAAGACATTTATTATATTAAAGAATCAGAAAAAAGACACATGCACATGTGGGGACCCAGAGTAAGAGTGTGCACTCTCTCCTTCTGAGCCCGTGTTCCTGTCTAACCATAACCATAACCATAACATCTTTATACTGCCTCTTATCTATATGTAAACAATCTGGGCGCTCTGTGTTGGCCTTGTCTTCGGTCCTGTCCAAGCTGGTTTTGCATGACCCAGATTCCTCTCATCAGCAGCGGAGTCATAAAGCACATTTTCTTCCTGATGTTTTTAATTAGTCATTTAGCAATCTTGTCCAGATTAATAACAGAACATGGTGACGTTGGTGATGTTTTAACTGTACGTTCTGTGGCCGTATCCTCCAGGATAAGATGCACTGAGACAGAGAAGTTAGTCTAGCATTATCTATCTGTTGCTCTCTGTCTAGTGTATTATTTAATTGTTTATTATTTGCTTGAACCACTGTTTATTAATTAACTTACTGGAGTTTACTTTTCAACATTTGTCCTTTATTCATTGAGTAAAAAATAATGCCTAACATCATATTTTATAGTATCTGGAAAAAACATCCCTAATTAAGATTTGCATCTGTCTCTTATGTTGTCAACAGGACCAACAAAAGCCATTTTGGATATTAAATAATTACAAATAAATCAAGAGTTCCAGCAATAAAAATGATTTTTTATTTTTTGCCCATAACTAGTTTGAAATTGATAAATAGACTATTCATTGCTGCTCCATAGTTTCTGCAATTGTGATTGACAGAAAATTCATGTGAAACCATTTCGAATGTTTAAAGATTTCAGTCATTTTCATTTTGAGAGAAGAAAATGTGAACAATGCCACTGGTTTCAGCTCCATGTGTTAGGTCGGGGTCTTAACTGAACAATAAACTCAATATTTTTGATTTTGGAGTGTTGGCCAGACAAATCAGAGCATTTAAGGTCCTTGGTCTTCAGGAATCTGTGGTGGACAGTTTTCTCCATTTTCTTATTTACATGCCAAACAAAAAGAAAAACAACAACTTAATTGATAAAAAAAAAATTGCAGGCCTAATGAACTATACAAACTATAAGCAGCAGCAACAACAGTAATTTAGGACCTTATTATTTCGAACTTTTTCACATAAAGGACTTTAACTCCTACGGGAGGCTGCCTCTTGGTGGCCACCTCACCGACTGTGATATTTCATTTAGTCTGGTGGCACTCCACTCAGGCTGGCTGACTCTCCAGGTTTGCCGTCTCCTCGTCGCTCATCAGTCATCAGGATGTTTTTAGAATATCTGCTGTCCTCCTCATTGAGCACTTGGCCTGCCACAGCCTCGCGTGCACTCAAAAGCTGAAAGAGGAACATGTTTTTAAGCAGTACTGCACACACCTCTTTGGGATTGCAAGTGGTTGGCAATATTTGTTAAGTGCATGTGATTATTAAGCTGTGGTTAGAAGAAACTGTGTCAGGGAAAGTATTTTTATTTAATTAGTACTGCTTAAGTGAGTGTTTTTGTAGTAGTAGTTCTAACAGTGTAGTGCCAGTAAAAGAAGAGAGAACAGTATAAGGTGTGTGTATTTTTAAGTACTTGTCAATTATTTTTACAATTTCAAAAGTTTAACCAAAAGTTTAACTTTCAAGAATTTCCACTATCAAATTTCTGGTACAATATGAAACTATGGAGAAGTAATCAGGACCTTGGTCCAGAATACAGGTTTAACAAGCTCAGATTATCAGCTCTGAGGTGGGTAACTCAGTTTCAGTTCCAGAAAAGCTCACCAGTTAGTTCAATAAATCCTGAGTATGTTCACTCTGAGTTAAGCATGGACATGAGCAGAGAAAGCAAGCCCTGATCAATGGAGCTCCAATACTAGGATTCACCATGGCGCTATGTCTCAGATTACACCATATCTGTTTTTTAAACAGTAATTGCTAAAGTAATGTATTGTACATGAATCAGGGGCACTGACTGACAACATGGCAACTGTTTTACTGTCCACAGAGTCACAGAGATAGAAAGATGGAGACTATTTTGAGGTGTTAATAAATCCACTGATCACCCTCTAGAACATCGACTGATTAAAAGCGCTAATGTTAAATATAACAAGCAATTAATGTCTAACTGGGATTTAATGTTTGCAAAGATGAAAACTTGTTCAAAGTAATGTGCTCGACTTTGAGCTTTGACTTTAACTGTATAAATGAGAAAATAAAATCTGAGTGAGGAGGGAACAACTCAGAGACACTGTTAGGGAAAACCTAAAAACAAGCAGGTTTTGTTAACAAAGTCCATTATCCTGGTAATGGACTCAGAGTTGAAGTTAACTCTATTTCTGGAACAAAAGCGATCCAGTTTCCCTCAGTTTTCATTAAACCTGTTCCCTGGAATGGGCTCTAGGTCCTTCACCTACACATATCAATACAGCAATGGAAAAATACATCACTAAATGTCCTGCATGAAAACTGTCCTGATTCTTAAAGAGCTTAATTAACTTCCCAAATACAGATCCATCCATCTATCCGTCAGTCCGTCCGTCCGTCCGTCCATCCATCCATCCTCTTCTGTTTATCCAATTCACAGTTGCAGGGGTCTCAAGCCCATTCTGGCTACCAATAATCACTATAAAACAAATAATCTTGAATTG
This sequence comes from Pterophyllum scalare, assembly GCA_024447675.2. Classification (NCBI taxonomy): domain Eukaryota; kingdom Metazoa; phylum Chordata; class Actinopteri; order Cichliformes; family Cichlidae; genus Pterophyllum; species Pterophyllum scalare. The sequence goes on from JAMQGT020005610.1 coordinate 88,162, forward strand.
ACAGTAAATTAACCTAAATGATAAACTAATAGTCAGAAAACAAATCTCTAAAAGAAAGCTATTACAGCAAACACAGTATTCACATTTAACTCACACGTTTGACCTCCTGAATTACTTTCTGCTGTTTACTTGAAGGGCTGCCATCCTCAGCCAGATTAACCATACAATCCATATCATCAGAGGCACAGGCTGAAAGGTCTAGAGCTGAACTGGTTAGGACATAAAGCTGTGGACCGATGGACAAAGTCGTCCTCTGGGATAAATGCCATCTGGCTGCCGGGAAAGAAGACAGCAGGTGGAGAGAAGTTATATAAACATCTACCATTGGTTGTTCTTTACAACCCAACTGTTCCTTTCTCATCACAAAGTGTTGGTAGATGTACCTATGCTATCAATTTGAAAATCCTCAGTGAAATCAGAAAACTTGACCTCTGACATTTACCTTGAGTTCAAGGTCACTGAGATTCAAACGTGTCTGCCATTTTTAGTAGATGCATCTATGGTGTGAGTTTCAACATTCTAGATTACATGGTGCCCAAGTTATCACATTCACAAAAAATTTGTCACCCGCCCACCGGGGGTGATGACAATACTCCATTGGGCTTTTAATGCTGAAGGGTAAAAGGGGGTCCCCAGATACTAAAGCTGTCCATGAGACCATCCTTTGCTTTCAGGAGCTTCAGCAGTAATCAGCAGCAAATATTAAAAGTTTTGATCATCAGTGAGATGAACGAATATCTGATTTTATAAACATGAGCCATTTGACTATGATGTAAAGCCACTGGACTATGTTGAATCTCTAAGATGGGCTTGCAGAAACCATCTAATCCATGTAAAGAGACTAAAATTAATGTTTACTTGTCTGATATACACTGCTCAAAAAAATAAAGGGAACACTCAAATAACACATCCTAGATCTGAATGAATGAAATATTCTCATTGAATACTTTGTTCTGTACAAAGTTGAATGTGCTGACAACAAAATCACACAAAAATCATCAATGGAAATCAAATTTATTACAAATGGAGGCCTGGATTTGGAGTCACACACAAAATTAAAGTGGAAAAACACACTACAGGCTGATCCAACTTTGATGTAATGTCCTTAAAACAAGTCAAAATGAGGCTCAGTATTGTGTGTGGCCTCCACATGCCTGTATGACCTCCCTACAATGCCTGGGCATGCTCCTAATGAGGTGGTGGATGGTCTCCTGAAGGATCTCCTCCCAGACCTGGACTAAAGCATCTGCCAACTCCTGGACAGTCTGTGGTGCAAAGTGACATTGGTGGTTGGAGCGAGACATGATGTCCCAGATGTGCTCAATTGGATTCAGGTCTGGGGAACGGGTGGGCCAGTCCATAGCTTCATTGCCTTCATCTTGCAGGAAGTGCTGACACACTCCAGCCACATGAGGTCTAGCATTGTCCTGCATTAGGAGGAACCCAGGGCCAACCGCACCAGCATATGGTCTCACAAGGGGTCTGAGGATCTCATCTCGGTACCTAATGGCAGTCATGCTACTTCTGGCAAGCACATGGAGGGCCATGCGGCCCTCCAAAGAAATGCCACCCCACACCATTACTGACCCACTGCCAAACCGGTCATGCTGAAGAATGTTGCAGGCAGCAGATCGCTCTCCATGGCTCAGACTCTGTCACGTCTGTCACATGTGCTCAGTGTGAACCTGCTTTCATCTGTGAAGAGCACAGGGCGCCAGTGGCGAATTTGCCAATCCTGGTGTTCTCTGGCAAATGCCAAGCGTCCTGCACGGTGTTGGGCTGTGAGCACAACCCCCATCTGTGGACGTCGGGCCCTCATACCATCCTCATGGAGTCAGTTTCTAATCGTTTGTGCAGACACATGCACATTTGTGGCCTGCTGGAGGTCATTTTGCAGGGCTCTGGCAGTGCTCCTCCTGTTTCTCCTTGCACAAATGTGGAGGTAGCGGTCCTGCTGCTGGGTTGTTGCCCTCCTACGGCCTCCTCCACGTCTCCTGGTGTACTGGCCTGTCTCCTGGTAGCGCCTCCAGCCTCTGGACACGACGCTGACAGACACAGCAAACCTTCTTGCCACAGCTCGCATTGATGTGCCATCCTGGATGAGCTGCACTACCTGAGCAACTTGTGTGGCTTGTAGAGTCCGTCTCATGGTACCACGAGTGTGAAAGCACCACCAACATTCAAAAGTGACCAAAACATCAGCCAGAAAGCATAGGTACTGAGAAGTGGTCTGTGGTCCCCACCTGCAGAACCACTCCTTTATTGAGTGTGTCTTGCTAATTGCCAATAATTTCCACCTGCTGTCTATTCCATTTGCACAACAGCATGTGAGATTGATTGTCAATCAGTGTTGCTTCCTAAGTGGACAGTTTGATTTCACAGAAGTTTGATTTACTTGGAGTTATATTGTGTTGTTTAAGTGTTCCCTTTATTTTTTTGAGCAGTGTATTATTTGTCATCACGGGAGATAAATCTGTAAGACAAATGAAAATAAACAGATAAATAAGTGAACTCTGTGTGACCCTAAAAAGAATGAAGGGAAAAAACTACTAACATATCGATTTATGAAAAGGTTTTAGTATAATTAAAAAAAATCCCTTTCTAAAACTAAGAACCACCATGTGCTGTCATCAGCGGCACAGTTTTCCCTTTAGCCATTTTTCAGTTCATTGATAAAATTCACTATAGAAAAACTGTGCTGCTATTCAGTTCCTATGAAAGGCAAACATGGATATTTATGCTTGTTCAAAGGTGTATTGATAAAATGTCATCTTTTTGCTCTTTAAGGTTTATTGCAGTCTTTGTAAGAAACACAGCTGTCCTCACCTTGCATAATTCTCATGTCAGTGTAGCTGCACAGTCTCTGACATTGCTCTGAGTGTCTGTCTGTATGTGGAGGAGCACAGCTTGGACACAGAGAGAGGAGCAGAGGATGCATCAAAATAATAAATTATAATAAAACATGATATTCACAGATCAAAGTAGGGTCAAAACTAATCTGTACTAGAGCTTTCCTGAGTTTAGCCACGGTCCATTTAATACCCAATTTTCATACCAGAAACTGAGTCAGTGTGTCAAAAACAACAACTATATAGTAACTTTACTTTATCTTAATGTTACTGAGACAGCACTGTGTAGTTAAATTTAATATCCTATCAGAGTCATTTGATAAAACTACAAAAGCAATCATTGAAAAGTCCTAATTTAGTTAACTGTTCAAAAATAAACATATATCATCAGGAAATGGTTCATAGAGATCCAACTAGTTAATGTCATACTGGTTTTGCATTCTCAGGTCAGCGTCTGTTAGACTGCCCGCGCAAAAGCAGCGCAAATGAACTATGTAACTAACAGTTAAATATAATATAAAAAATTTTCCTCTTGTTTTTACTTGTATGTGTAATACTATTTTAGTTTAAACCAGCTAATAGTGTCAAAGTGGGAACTCATTAAGGGCATGGTTATTATATTTTTTCTTTTTAAATGTTATTGTTTTATGGTATTAGTTTTAATAACAAAAGTGTAAGTAATCTGATGAAAATACACAGTATCGCTTAATAAATGGTGCTCATGGCGCATAACAGATTGCTGTTTTAATTTATTTATTTTTTTATTTATTTATTTGGTTTGAATGCTTAACTAGTATGAAGTAATGCTCTTCTGCAGTGATGAGGGAAAAAAAAGAAACATTCATCAGACCCAACTTTGGAATTCTGCGGCATATTTTAGCACCGCTGTCCAGTTGAAAATGTATTTTTCTTAGAATCCAAAATTCTTGAGTGATGAAAGCAAATTTCAAGATCTAGGGAAATCTTTCATTCCTTATCCTTGCTGATCAAGATCTTTCCTTTAAGTCTGCAGGCATCACTATTCCCACGTACAAAAGGAAGGCAAGTTTCCTATTGTTTGAGAATTCATGGTGCAGTGCAAAAGCTGTTGACAGCACTTTCATACAATAATAGCTGCGAGGTAGAGAAGAAATGGATGTAAGGTGCCACACATGCCTTTGTCCATTGTACTCACTTTTCACTCCCCCCCACAGGCCCTCAACAGTCTCTGGCATGTGGCACACAAAATCCTGGCTGGAGACAGCGACTGAGAGGAGAGAAGAACTTTGATGAGAATCCAAGTATTCCTAGAGAGGAATCACTTCTTGAACGCTGTTTTCTAAGCAATTTTCATGCTGAAGTTTAATAACGCTGCATTAACGTACGGAAACAAACTCTCATTCATCTATGGTGCAGCAGTGGTCAGAGCTGAAAACAAGCTTATGCTAAAAGTGAAGCTGGTTCTGTAGCAGCAAATAGGGTCATGAGTCTGATCGAGTGACCTCGCTGCTGTCATCCACCATAGCTGAAATACCCCTGAGCAGGACACTGAAGAAGACATGGAGAAACTGCAGTAGTGTGTCTGCTCTGAGGCCAAAAGACAAGGCTCTTTTGTTTGTACACAGTAGCTCCCAGCTGTGAGTGTTGGTTCACATAACCTATAACTTCCCTCAATAGTCACTTGCTTTTAATAGTCGTACATTTTTAGTAGATATGCCCTGTTAAATCAGGACTAAGAATACAATATCTTAAAGGTGGATGCCTCCCTGCTCTCCAGGCAGTATATTTTTTTCTGTGTATGTAAGCCATAAGCACAAGTTTAGTCAGCAGTCTTGTAAATTTTGCAGAATAGAGAGTGTCACCATCTCAACATCTTGTGCTCAGCAGGAACTAACTTGGCTCCCGGGTGATGGTCTTGTTTAGTTTCCACGCTGGCATGCAAAATAATGAATGATATGCTTGTAGTTTTTCCTTATGAGCTGGTATAACTGGCAAGCATATATTTGTGCAATGAAATACTTCTACTGAGGCTATGTGGGAAGAAGAGTGTAAAGGGAGAAGGGGTAATTGTTTGAGAGCTTATTATATCATCACAGAGTAATAATTGCTGTAATTAGTGAGAATGTACATCTATCTCCTTCAGATCGACTCATGAAAAAGGGGATAAATTTCACAATAGGGCAAACAGATTGTTTTGTTGCAATGATTATTTAGTTTAAAATCATATCAGATGTGTGGCAAATCTCCTCTGTATTCAAGCAGCCAATGATAAGAGTCTCTGGTCTCCGTAATGTTTGTCTCCAGTAATTAACTCGAGGTGAAGATTATGGGAGATTTCTTCTCTAGTGTGTACACATCATGCAGAATTCATATTCTGACCTAAACCCAAAACAATGAGCCTCATTTATAGCTTCTATCTCCAAATGACAGTGAATGGGTGTGACAGCAATCAAAGCTGCACATTAATCTACCCAGCTGGCATTTGTTATTGATACATATTTATGGCAACCGTCCTGTGTGTGTCAATGCACTTTTATACCATGAGCAAGTGAATAAATGGAGTGATTTGCACGAAAGAACATTTATAGAAGAAGCCCATTATTCTGACCGCAAACATTGAGGTAGTCGCGCTATGTCAAAGATGTTGAGGCTGTTGTTTGGTCATACATGTATCTACACGTATGTTTGCTCTCTGTTTATGGGATTTTACTGACTTGTATATGACCAATGCAGTTTACAGTTTAGTGAAATATACACCTATATTTAGACAAAAGAAAAAGTAAAAATACATAAGTATTTGTACGAGGTTTATTTTGTAATTATGAAAAGTATATAAACCATAAGTATGTGGGTTTAACCTTTAACTGTACCTTTATAAGCGCTCCCTGCAGATAAAGAGGGCTGAAACTGCTAATCGTGATTATTTTTGCATTATTTACATCAGACAGTACTAATCATACTAGACCGAGACATTATAAATCTATATATTAAGATAACAGAATTATGATTATGAGAATAATTTTAAAATAGTTAACTGATATTTAAAGCTTCAGATCCTAAAGCTATCTGTCTGGAATTAATACTGATGCAAATATAAATGAACTTAAAGCACTTTATACAACATTCACCCATTCATACAAGCACTTCCATGTATATCTAAGCTAAGTGCTTACTGTCTAACATTCACACACACTCATACTCCAATGCTTGCATCAGGAGAGAGCAACTTGGGGTTCAGGATCTTGCCCAAGGATGCTTTGGCATGCGTCCCAGGGCAGCCAGGAATCGAATCACTAACCTTCCAATTGGTAGGTGACCTGCTCTACCTCCTTAGCCACAGCCACCCCAAAGCATACTGGTAAGGTTTTTTTTTGTAGGTTTCATCTAGAACTGTGATTGCTGGCCACATACACAGTAAGGTATATTAAAATTTAATTTAAATGTTTTTTTTTGGGGGGGGGCGTATTTTGGGAGGGGGAGAGGTAATTTTGTCCTTTAACATTCAAGATGTGATTGACTGATAACTGATTTTATGTTGCCTCGTTACTTCATGACAAATTAAGCAGCTAAAAGATCTGTGGTGGATCCCAAGTGTTGTTATGGATCTATAAATCCCAAGAAGACATAATCAGATTTTTTATTATACAAATAGTTTAATCTTGCCCAAAAAAAACTTTGATGTTAACAGTGCTTGGCTAGGAAAGATGCACTGAATACAGGAATGCTGTAATGCTTTCAGCATTGAATGAATATGGAATATTTAAGCATAGAGAGCCAAGTCCTTTTATGATTACACATTAGCAGCTTTGAGAACAATTGTAAGTTGCATGTGCCACTTTCCAGTTAATCCATTATACATCCATCACCCATGTTACAGAAGCCACCTCTTGTGCTCTCTGAGCACTGCCCAAGCCAGCGAAAGGGTTTGACTGTGGAAGCTCCTGCTATTAACAGAATTAACTCCAGCCAGGAGCACAGCTCAGGGAGAACACACCAATTCCATTATCTCAGCTGGACGGAGGCCATTCTCCCTCTGCCACTCTGCAGCCAAAGTACTCCAAGCATGGAGCCCACCAAACCCATTGTAGAGAAACACAACATGCACCGACTCTCAAATGCACTCTATCAAAGCTTTTCTGCTTGAAATATTCATCTAACTGGAAAACTACATTTGAATCTTTTGAAAAAAGGGGGGGTACAAATATTTAATTCATTTTTCCTTTTACCGTGTGAGTAAAGTGAACCACAGTGAACCCAGCAATATTTGGTACACTTTAGTTTACATCAATACCCTTTCCCAGGACATTCTAAAAAACATTTTTGCTTCCTATTCATCTTTACTGCTGACTAAATATGAAAAGCAGCCTGAACAGACAATAGTTTGAAAAGTCAGATGATATGAAACAAGAAATATTCTGATAAATAGCTGATAGTATATAAACTATATAAACTATATAAAGCACAGTGATAATGTGGTAATAATGAGATAACAGGGTAATATCACTATGATACTGACAATATACAGTATTGATAACTGAAAAAGATGAATTTCTTTAATAGGGTAATAATGGATCAAATAATTTGAAGGTAATAATAGAGAAACCTAATTATGGTGGAAAACACCACGTAGGTTGTTAGAATGGATAGTAATATTGTAATGAGCAAAAAATAATGTCAGATTAGAATCATGTTTCCACAATATGCATTAGATAATTTCAGAATAATACCTTGAGAAAGATATTTGGCCACCTGCCTAGCACACATTGGTAACAAAAAGCTAATTTACACTTTACCTCTCTGCTGCTCTGTGCCCAGCCCAGTGAGCAGCTCACACTGCTAATGTGTTTTCTGTTGTTCTGCAAGAGTAAACTGGGAATCTGACTGGAGACACACCTAATGCACTGAAACAGGTTCTCATAAATTCTTTGCATTACATTTAGGATGCATGCCATTCTTCAAGGATTAATAGTAGCATTTCCAAAAGTTACTTTTTTCTTTAATTTGCCTTATAATATTAAATTATGTTAACCTTATACAATCAAACAAAACCACACTTTTCTCTTGAACCAGTGGAGGGGGAGGAGATTGTACTTCACAGTCAATTAATACTGAAGACACTGAAGAGTGCAATTATCCTGATTACTGCTTTAGAATTCAAAGTAAAATGTATATCCAAAGGAGGACATTCATAATTGACTGTGTTCAGATATTCTACTGGCTTCCTCTTTGTTGGAGGTGGTTGGGCTCATATAATTATACAAAGTAATTCTACACAAGACTGTGAAAATGTTTTAAGTCAGAGGGGAAAAAAGTGAAATGTTCAAACGTGTGGTTTTAGACTAGAGTGAAGAAAAATTTGCTAATTCAAACTGCAAGCAAAGACAAAATATCTAGCCCTCTGTTTGTGAAGGCAGCGGCTCTTCCATTAAAAACTGAGAATTATTGGAATTAATGGATTTTGCCTTCACAGTGTGTGTGTGTGTGTGTGTGTGTGTGTGTGTGTGTGTGTGTGTGTGTGTGTGTGTGTGTTCTTAAAGGACTGAAACAATTTGCCAAAAATATTTCTCATGACTGTCAAAGCCGACTGTGTGAGACAATTCAGTAAACTACCAGTTTATGTTTATATAAATGGGTTTTTTTGTGCATTTTGGACTGTTTCTCTAACCTTTGACCACTGATTTATTTTATTTATTAGGTGCACCTTGCAAGTACTTGCTTGAAGTCCCTTTTACTTTCAAAGCTGCCTCCATTCTTCATGGCAAAGATTCAAAATGCTGGAAGCATTCCTCTAAGATTTTGGTCTATATTGACATGGCAGCATCACCCAGTTGCTCTTAAGAGCTTGAAAAAGACTAGACTTCTTCTAAGTTAATTCAGGAGAGTTTTCTCCAAGCATGACTTCCCTGTACACCTCAGACCCAGCGACATGCTAAAACAAAAACTGCTTCACCCAAAGACAAAACTCCGAAACACAAGCTAAGCAACATAGTGTACGCTGTGCAGTGCAGTGAGGAGTGTTCAGACTTCCACGCTTAGGAAACCAAACAGCCACTCTATAAACACATGGCACAATATAGAAGAGCCACCTCGACAGGAAAAGACCACGCTGAACATCTGCTCCTAAAGGATAAAAATCACTCTTTTGAGGACGCCAGTATTCACATTTTGGACAGAGAAGAAAGATGGTTTGAAACATGGTTATTATCGTTAAAGCAAACAAACGAGATAATGAAAATTTAAATTGAAAAAACATTTCCGTTAACTGAAATAAATAAAAACAGTTATTAAAAGGAACAAAAAACGATAACTGAAACTCTATTATGTGTTTACAAAACTAACGCCATGCAGCACTTCAGTGTGTATCTGCTCACCGCGCCAATCTGCAAAATAATGGCAACAGCAAAGGGTCCCATATGGGATTTGTTTGAGTACGATAGCGAGACAGCTAGAAGCGAGTGTCTTGTTGTGGATGATGGCAAAATGTGTGGAACACTTCTCAAGGAGGCTACGGAAACCACTCTGGTTATGCAGTAACCTACAACGTAATTTGATGTGCCCCCCCGATGTAACTACGCATCGGGTCCACGCAGCTTGGAACGGTTGTGATTGGCCTGTTCAGCACTGCCGAGTCCTGTCTGTGAATTTCCAGCTACTTTTTGCTGCAGTTTTTGAATTTATCATTGAGAGAATAACAATCAGGAATAATAATCAAAGCATCAACATAAGGACTCACAGATTACTGTAGACCCCGCAGAATACTGAGTGCAGAAGGACTAATTCAGGCCAAATAGTGAGTCTATAACCAAGCTGGCATCTTCGAGTAGCTCCTCCGGCTCCAACAAAGAACCAGCATCACGGCCTTGCAGCGAGGTGAAAACTATAATGGACCATTGTCAGCAACAGAAAAGAACTGCTGGCTAGTTAATACATAAGAACACCGCAAGTGGGAGGATGCAATGATTTATGAATTTATTGAGACTGGGATGGCCACACCACCGTGTGACACACACAAATACAAACACACAATCCTGAAAAGCTTTATTTGAGCTTTGATTCCTTCAAATGCTCAGAGTTCAGTTTTTTTCTTGTTTATAAGGTTTCACTATGTTGTGATGTCATACACCACATTTGAGGTAATGTTAGTCTACTGCACTGAAGCTGTACCTGCATCTAGTGCTGCACAGTCCAATTTATTCCTAGTTTATTTTTTAGATAAATATTTTTATTAATATTTTTCAATTTTTTAGATACATAATTTTGAAGTTTATTGGATTTTCCTTTATGTTGCACACATTTAGCACATAATGCTACTATCTTATGAAAAGTTGGTGGTTGAATGTATTTTTTTTTAATGATACAATTTGTTGAGGTCTTATTACACAATAGTTACACTTGCTAGTTACTTTAAACCTTGCACCTGGCAAATAAAGTATGAAAAACTAAAACTAATACTGAATCTAATGAAAACTAAATTAAAACTAAGCATAAAAAACAAAATTAAATGAGCAAAACCACTCTAAAAACTAATTAAAACTAACTGAATTACAGAAAAAAGTTACAACAAAATAAAACTAAACTATAATGTAAAATCCAAAGCTATTCTAACCCTGGTTTGGAAGAGGAGTAAAAGAAGCCATCTATGTCCACTGTGAACAACCATCATTGAACTGAGGTGTCGGCTTATGACACTAGCTGTCACTCACCTACAATGCAGTCTTGAGATCCCTTCCCAGGCGACTCAACCTCCACTCACACCTTACTTCAGGTGACCTCAATAGGTCACATGATAAGATGGGGCAAGGTCTCACAGTGGGTTCACCTGAAATCCCTGGTGATAATGACCCATGCTTTTTTTCACACCTTGGCTCATGTGATGAGGCACATGATTAATAGTGGGTCAGCGACCACTTCCAAATGGACAACCCCCACTAGGGTTAAAATTCCTGGGAATCTCCGCCTTTTGGTTTTAGAACTGATGAAGCCTCTTAAATGAGAGGTGAAAAGTCCTCAAAAAAGCTTCTTTTTCTTATGACTACCATGACCTGGGTGACTGTGAACCTACACAGACACCCAGTTGCTGCAGATTTGTTGACTGCACATTCATGATATAAATCTCCTGTGGTCATGCAGGCAAGAACATACATGTTTGATCTTGAACATGCATGTGTATGTGAACCCTTTGCTGCTGATCTTTCCCCGTCTCCTTTTCCATTACAGCATTAGACCACCAGCAGCCTGAATTGTTGATGCAAGGCAGGATTGAGCCATGCTTTCATGTTAAGTGCCAATTATGAGCCTACCATCTGAATGTTGCAGCAGAAATCAAGATTCATCAAACCAGGCAACATTCTTTCAGTCTCCAACTTTGGTGAGATGCATGAATTGTAGCCTTGATTTAATGTTCTTATCTGAAAGAAGTGGCACCTGGTGTGGTCTTCTTCTGCGGTAGCCCATCTGCTTCTCTTTTTCCCTAATTAAGAATATTGTCTCTCCCTAAATTCCTCGTGCACCAGTCTATACTAAGTCTGTTTACAATGAGTTTTTGAATTATTTTGTAAATACGGTTGCTGTCATCAGGTCAAGTATTTCTACATCGTCCTCTCAAAATCATGCTTGCAGTTTGCTTACCTCTGATACCTGGTACTCTTTTGCTCCTGTTACCCTACAGGACATCAGTGTTCTGCTTGGTCATATAAAACCAACATCAAGCCCTTTTATGTCCTTCCTACCTCTTTTTTTTCATTACTGTGTTTGACTCTATTGGCCTCTGTATTGTGGAAATGATTAATCTTTCTTTTCATACTGGCCTGGTTCCCAGCTTCTTTAAACAAGCTGTTGTTGAGCTAATATTAAAGAAACCACATTTGAACCCGTCTTTTCCAAACAGCTACAGGCCAATATCCAAATCACTTTTTGTGTCAAATATTTTAGAAAAAAACAATAGCAGTCAACTTAATTATTTATTTTACATTAAGATATCTTTATATTATGGACATTTACCAATCTGGTTTTTGCAAATTGCACTCCATTGAAACCCCTTTACTTAAAGTATCTAGTGACATTTTGATGGTCACAAACTCTGGAGAACTGTTTGGGATTACTGGTGTTGTTTTAAAATGGTTCATGTCGTATTTATCTGAGACAACTTTTACTGTTTGTATGAATCAAGTGATGTCTGAAACAGCAATTCTGCCTTGTGGGGTATCTCAGGGATCTGTTTTGGGTCTTTTTACTTCATATACTGTCTCTAGGCCAAATTGTATTTCTTATAATCGCTATGCTGATGACATTCAGTTATACTGTATTTCAGAGTGTCTGAGTTTCATTGTCTGGTTTAAGTACTTGCCTGACAGAAATTAATGGTTAAACTTCTTGTCACTTGAGCATTACTCCAAACAACTGATTCAGAATTGTTTTTATCATCTAAGGATATTTGTTTGGATTATTGTAATAGGCTTTTTACTTGTTTCAACAAATCAGCTTCGGATCACCTTCAGACTGTGCAGAATGCTGCAGCAATTCTTTTGACGTGCACCAACAGAAGATTGCATATCACTTCAGTTTTACTTCTGTTCATTGGTTGCCAGTAAATTTTTGATTTCATTTTTAAATTGTAATTTTAACCAACATGGTCAAGCTCCCCAGTATATCTCTCACCTGCTGGAAACCTCATTCTTCTTCCCAAGCTCTTAGGTCATCAGGTCAAAGGTTGCTGCTGGTGCCATGCACTCGGTTTAAAACCAATAGGGATTGAGTTTTTCAGGCAGTGGCACCAAGGTTATGGAATTCTCTTCCACTGTCTTTATGTTGTAAAGACTCCACTGACTCTTTCCCAAAAAAAAAAAAAAAAACTGAAGACATTTTTATACAGAAAAGCTTTTAATTAACTTGCTGTTTAATGTTGAATTGCATTGTTATGTGATGTTGTACTTTTATTTATAGTGTTTTATTGTGAAGCACTTTGCGATTTTTATCTGTGAAATGTGCTATATAAATAAACTTTACTTACTACTTTTTCAGGTCATTCTCTCTAAAACCATTCTTCCCTGTTCTACTGCATGGCACTGAACAGAAGTGGCCCTCCAATCTCATTGTACATTCTGTATAATGACAATAAAGGCATTCTATTCTATGCTATTCTGTTCTATTCTGTAGTATTCTATTCTATTCTGATGCTCAGTTTGAACATCAGCAGGCTGTCTTGACCATGTCTATGTGCCTGAATGCATTGAGTTGCTGCCATGTGACTGATTAATTAGATATTTGTGTTAACAGGTGAACGTAATAAAGTGTCTGGTGAGTGTTATATTATCAGTGAAGATAATCTACAGTTCATTTGGGAAAAAAAATGTCATTGTCCATGCCCGTGAGGGTAAATTTATATGTGTCTTTGATAAATCACCTGTTTTACCACAGGCACATGCAAATGTGCACTTCACAACAAGACAGAAACATTATGATTTACTGAAGGCTGACTTTGTTCTCAACCTTTAAAGGGGATTTTTGCATTCTGTTTTGAAAAATTCATGTTTTAAAGCAACATTACTGAATGTTGTCTAAACATGAATGTTTATTTTACATGCCTAGGGCTGTTTTTATTGAGGATGCTTTATCTTTTTTGTTCCCCCTGCATTTTATGAATATCCTTGAGTGGAAATATTACATTTAATAGTAGGCTGAGACCAGATAATAAAGAAGTTTATGGACTAACTCGTAGTGTTTCACCTGTGTTTGTAGTTGCTAATGGAACACACCACCCACCTACCTTTAAAGACAAGCTATTTATCAGCCAAATAGCTTATTTTGCACTATATATAAACAGCCTGTTGTGTCCTTGTAGCTATGCAGCAGACCATTAGCACAGTTTAATAAGTAATGTTTATGTTCAATTTTAATATCTGAGTTCATAACAAGTATGTTCTTTTTTGCTTTTGCTCTTGGCTTCTCTTAAAACAGGATCAGATAGAGTTTGAAAGAGTCTGAAAGAATGATAAAGCCTGCAGGCAAGGTACAAAGACAGCAAAAAAGGCCAGGTGAGGAATATGAATTTGCGCTATAATAATGTATTATCTTACAGAGCATGGCATTGCATTCGAGGGCTGTTTTACACAAATTTACCCCGTGGCTATACAGACTCTAGAAAGAATATTTGTTTAGTTTTCTCCCCCCCCCAACATTAGCCATTTGTAGAAAAATAAAAGCCTTTGTGTACAATGGTAGAAACACTGGAAAAAACAAAACTCAATGTTACTGTTGTGCTGTGACTTGTTTACAATATCCATCAATAAGACAAAAGAAAATTATTACCATTTGCTTGACATGTAGTAACTGTTGTTCTTTCTGGCAAGGAAAGGAGAATAACCATTCAGAAGCATTCTGTGAAACCTCCCCAATCTTTCAACACACAAAAACAGAACAAATTCGAGCCCTGGTGTCTTTCAATACAGTATCAAAGAGAGATGCAGACATGAGAGCCAGGCAACAAGAGGAAAGAATAGCTAAGACTGCACACTGTGAACTGCATTGTTATTTCATACAGCACACACTCCTGTGACATTTTCTGCAACATACATGAGTAATTCATAGCAAGTGCAAGATCAAAACAATAAAATAAATTGCCCAAGAATTTTATCGAGGCTGTCAATACAGAAAACCCAGGAGAATAGAAGGAAGATACAGAGAGTAAAAAAAAAAGGAGACCATTACACAAAACTAAGTGACCAGCTTGCTCATATTGTTAAAAAGAACATGGCATTGGTTTTTAGACTCTATTCTCTACGAGCACTCCTCCGATCCGCCTCCAAATCCATGCTGAATTACTGAAAATGTTAGACCTCTGCTGTAAGGACAAAGTTTCTTACATTGCTTACAAGTCACTGAGTATACAAAGTACACTGCTAATACCTACTCTAACCGTGAATAGCTCATTTATTCATCTATTTTTTCTGACATACAGTTTCTTTTTATTTTTTCTTGTCTGCTGAATGCACTGCATTTGTTTTGTGTACTGACTGATAATGATGATGAAAACAGCTTTTTCTTTGAAACTCCAGTGAGTGGAAATAGAATGGGAAGAGTATTCTTTAATTCTTGCAAGCTGTCCAACTGCAGAGAATACACTCAGGACTGGTTCATTTGATTCACGATTAAGTCCTGTGAATGTGGCTGCTCAACCACATGTTTTGGAGAGCAGCCAGCCACAATTGAAGTTATTCCCAAAGGTAGGCAGAAAATAATTGTGTTTGCCCCGAACACTCGTTTTGTGTTACCAAACTTGTCGACACACTTTGATCTGTATAGTGTAGGCTATAGTACGACCACAGGACATTGATCTATCTGCACTTTCAGCTGAGTTGAGCTGAGTCATTCACGATATTGATGATTAGAGCTGGAATAAGACGTCTCATATACACCACATAACCTTTAATCAGCTGAGTTGTGCTGAGTCATTCATGAGATTGATGCTTAATATTTGGAATAAGAAGTCTCATATACACCACATAACCTTTAAGAGTGCATGCATTTATATCACATAGAAAATGCATTTAAATATATGTGCCATGACGTGAAAAAAAAAGAAGAAAATGTATCCTAAGCTTCCAAACTCAGATACTCCTCTTGTGACCCTGATTAAAGCAGATTTTTTTATTATTTTTGGCACTGTACAGTATTCTGGCAAAAGCGTACACTTGTGTGCCTGATGGGAGCATAATGTTTCTAATATTTCAAGGTCAGAATTTCAAACCTTGTTTATATTATAACTTACAATCCACCAGTTTCTTTAATGAAGCCAAGCTGAATGGGGCAGTGAATTCTTTAAATCTATTTGTTTTCTCCTGTGTGGCTACACTATGTGGATATACTCGCATTATGCTGCATTTTTGTAACAAGCATTTTTACACATTCCAGCACATAGTGCATTGTTGCTCAAACTCTTTTCTCACACAAGACTAAGCATTCTCTCTGTGAACATGTTCTAATTTTGTACCCATCATTTAATGCCCTGCATGCCTTCATCCTGATTTCACGTTTGTGCTCGACATCATTTTCTTTTTCACTAAGTCAACCTGAAAGTCTACATTTTTAAGGAACATTTCTATTTTGCTTAGTTTTAAAAAATCACAGCATGTGCTCATTACATGGACTCTCCATATTACTTTAATATTTTCCCAGATTAAAACTGTGTCTATTACACTATGCAATGTGGAACACTGGTTAGCCCATGAGGTAGTCGTTAAATTCACCCTTTTTGTGTTACATTTTAATTTAGTCATCCTTGTCAATTACACTCTGTTAGAGCCATTATTTGTGAGGTACTATAAGAAATTAGTCAAAGTTTAATATTTTTTAATGTAATGGAATTAAGCAAAAAATAAACTTTAATAAACCACTGAGAAAAAGACCCTAACTTTATCACTTTACCTACATAGGTTTATGCTATACAGTTTTTTTTAATCAACAAATTGCCACATGATCATTTTGTAAATTAATTTACAAACAAAAATTTGTTTAAAATAGACAATAAATTTGGTTATGATTTCTGACATACCAATAAGAGAATTATGAGTGTCTAAATCAATCAGTGGCATCTGTTATTTATATAGCATACAGCTTATGATTCAGAGAAATGTTCAATAATGCGTGAGTACATACATTTACAGTAGCTTAGTTCAGCTGTGATTACCACATTTTAATTCCTTATGACATTAGAGAAAGGACATCATTTTTTTCTTTGCAGTATTTTTCTAATTTTGGCGAAGTGAGTCCTGAGTGTAATGTAAGATTTTGTAAACTATTTCTTTCCTGTGTTTATACAATAAAGTCGGAAAGTGAGAATGACTAGTAAAAAAAGAAAATAAATAAATAACTGAAACGCTTTACTGCCTGTCAAATCACTAATGAAAAATATGGACCCTATATTATTGCATATTGAATTACAGACTTGAGCATTAAAAAAAAAAAAAAGCATCAGGTTCATTGTGGCCGATAATTGCAGAGATCTTCTCATCAGACTTGTTAAAAGCATGGTAACTGGTAATTATGCCTTATATGCCATCTTGACTTCCATAGCTGTAATAGCTCATGGTACATTCCTGCAAAAACAAGTTTACATAATTTTTACACACTGGCTCTTCCTTTGTATTCAATATTTAAGAGCTATTCCCAATCCACAGACACATACAGCATGACCGCATTCCTATTCTCTTAATCTGCACCTCTGAGATGGGAAGCCGCTGTGCAGTTTTTGGGGTGTATCTTCAGTGTATACAAGCTTTATAAATGAGCCCTCAGAGATCTATGTCTGTGATCTGTGATGTCACATTGATGTACAGCCTGGAGCTGTTCTTCTACTTCAATGGATGGGAAACTGGGTGGATTTTTTAACCATTATTTATCCAGTGAAACCTGGATATGCGCACATACCACCGCAGTGATTGTATTTGACTTCCATAGCTGTCTGATATAACTGCTCTATTGATCAGCCACCCTCTGCTCTTTGCTGCTTTATTATTTTGAATGTGGAATTTGTTAATCAAAGGTTTGCAAAAGGATGGACGGACTGCTAAATGTCAAAACCTCAGAATCTGATATCTCTGTTGGATTGATTTTAATACCAAGGCTAGACAAATGATTAATGTCTGCTGGTAGGGAGTGATGATATTAGGACAGTGCAATGCAGACAGATGTAATATTTATGTTTGGTAAAAAAAAAAAAAAAGAAAGAAAAAAATTTGTAATTGTTGATCAAGTGTAGTTGATAGTGCCAGTATTTTTCCACTGTTTGTACAAATTATGAGTTCTTATCAGTTTTATCTTTGTGAAATCTGTTCAAACCAGTAAGCCTACTCTGGATTAGAGCACTGTTCTGGTTATGTCACTGTTTCCTTTTCTGTCCTTTTCCAGATAAATTATGCATCAGTGTGGCATCCTAGATTGGGGCTAAAACAAACTCCTTTCTATTTTTTTTTCTTTTTGGCTACACACAAGGAGACAGTGATGACCGTTCAGTAATGGTAAATAAACTGTCCAAGGGGAACGGGATTGCGCCTCAGAATTCACAAGTGTTCCTTTGGAATATCCAAATTTAAATTCACTGGCACTGAGATAGATTGCAGCTGTTTAATAGAGTGTTGGAATCCAATAAGGCTCTGTCGATTTACCTATAAAGCTGGAAATTATCTATCCAGAAAAAAAAAATACAGACAAATATGCAAGTTAAATGTCACAGAATGATTTTTGCTCTTATGTAGACCAAAAGGTTAAAGGCTTTTCATCCATGAGGAAAAATGCTCTCCCCATGCATTTATTTATACTCTGGCTGTTATGGCTTTTTCAAGTGTCCCTACAGGGCTGTCTGCACTTCCAGCACCTCTCTACTCTGACGCACTTCCCCTAGTGGGGCTTGACTGCACTGGTGAGCATGTAAAACTCGTCTCAGAGCACTCTTCCTTCTGCCTGGGGAACGACACCCTCAGAAAACACCTACATGAAAATGCAATTAAAAGCCTCCTTCTCTGAAAAGTACACCCTTTTTTTAGGGGACAGTGGCAGGAAATGTAGTGTGAGAGCAACATGGTGCAGGATGGACAGAGAACGAGGCACTGAGACAGGGAAGAGTACGCCATCTGCATTCTCCATCTAAGGCACTCATCATGCATTCATCATTTGAGCACTCATTTTTAAATGAAATGTTTTTATCGGATGAAATGTGCTTAAAACCAAACACATTTTTATTAAAGGGCTGAAACACCCAATATTGCAGTAAATCAACCAATATGATATATAAGAGCTTCTTTTTTAGTATACATTTTTTTAAGTTTTGTATTAAAACCTAGAATATTCCATGGCAGCTAAGATACATTAGAGCTTACTGTTTGTATTACTTAGACTTCTGCATTTTTAGTCATCTAAAAGCTGCACATATAATTTTTTGTAAGTCCTACCCTCGAGAGCCCCCAGTGAGTGCAGAGTGGCAAAGGAAAGCCGAATATCTGAGCCAAATATTTAATTGTGCAAACGTTTCTGTTAAGGATTAGTCTCTCTCTTAAGAATTCTTGGAAGAATGTTTCAACCATGTGCATTTCAAACTGTGCTGTATTTATGGATTTCAAGCAGGATCAACATTTCCACCAGAGTGCATGACTATAATAAAGCAGGCAAATATGGTGTATATTAGTCTTGATTTTAAGAATCTGACAAATCAAAAGATCCCAGAGTTATTGCTCTGTTACCTCAGACTATAAAGATAATGCCCCCCCCCCATTGTCTGTTATATCTATTTTGACTCTGCTATAATCTGGCTCCAAGATTATGATAGAGAGGGAGCTCATGCAAAGGTTAACCCAAAGCAAATGCAATTTATTAAAACCAAAGCTAACAGGAGCAAAGTCTGTGATGTGGAAAACAGAAAACGATGATGGCAGGAGTGGATGCATTCCATGTGTGCTGTGGAGGTGTTGAAGGGGCAAAAGCAGAAGAAGGTGATGCAGAGAGAGCACATGTGCCAGCTTTTAAAGTGTGTAAGGCCCAGGTAAACAAGAGGTAAACAAGACCAACTACTCTTCTACAGTAGCCAGCTTCCTGCTGAGGTTGGCCAGGATCGCATCCAAGACAAAAGGGGAGGGCATCACAGAAACCCTTCGGTCATAAGAAACCGAGGAGCGATATCCTTCACTGGTGTTTATGCATCCTCATCTGCTTTGTAGGATATGAAACACCAGCATGAAGCACCAGTCTTAGTCTTATGGAGTGGCCCCGGTCCTACATGTAAGGACTTTTTAAACTGGGATTAAAAAAGGCACATAGGGAAAATACACAATAGTCAGCACAGGTGTGTTTGAGCCAGAGATGCTACCTGAGATATTAAAAAGAGTTGAATATGTTCCTTGTCCATGGGCCTCGAGAGTTTGACTTAAACCTTGAGGCAGTGTTGCGGAGATGAAATTTGTAGTTTGGACGGATGTTGATTTTAGATGGCAAATGACTTCAGGCTGAAGACACACCTAAGGTGCTGCAGCAGCATTTTAACAAGGACTCGGAAGCCACTTAAGAAAACACAGTGTTGTTGTTGTCGTAACAGCTGGGTCATTTATCAAGTGTTATCTACTCTGTTAAAGGTAAGAGCTGCGGCTCACATGTACCTATCTGTGCTTCTTCAAATCTGTGTTTCTATCATGTTTTGCTTGTTGAAACAAAACAACAACAAAATACTCATTTTGTTACATTGTGTTTGCTTTGCTTCGCTATAGACTATTTGTGCGCTGCTGGGAAGCGATCAGAAAAGTAATTATAAAGAAACAACATTAATTTCGTCTTTAGATTGTTGTGTGGGAACCCGTGAAGAACGTTAGAATTATTAAGGAATTTTCATTACTGTAATCCATTTCTCTCATGGATATAATGTTTCTGTAAAGAAACCATCAGCTGTGTGGTTCCTTGATATTAAATCTTGCAGTTTTGATCACAGTGTAATGTAGCTATCCACTGCCGATATGGGTAACACTGCTTTGTGTATCCCCCTTTTTTTTAACTTTAGCATTTTTCAGCACTGTGTTGCAGTGTAAACAGTGGCACGGTGAGATGTGAGCGCTGCAGTGGAATGTGTGAAACTTGGTTGCTTTTGCATTGCTTTCTGTCTTTTCAGCTGGCTGATTTTCAGTGCGCATTACACACAGTACGCGCAATTTAATATAGTCTTATTTGCAGTCTGTGTTTTGAGTGAAGACTTGGTGCACTTTAAATCTCATTATTCTTCCAAAACAATGTCAAAGACAATAACAGTTGTTAATACACAATGAGCAATGAAATCAATTGAAACTACAAGGTTTCTTCACAGCACTGTATACCGTTTGCTGCATCTCCCATATTTGGCTTTAACAGGACACCCAGGGTACAATATTGTAAAAGGCATTTGCATAAATATTATTTTTCCATAGAGCTATTCTCCAGCGCAAATTAGATTTCTTTTTTTTTTTTTTTTTTTTGGGTTGCATATTTGCTCTCTTGTTGCAAGTATTCCACAGCACACTATGCGTTAACCCAAGGTTCAAATACCCTGCACTGAAAATTACCATGGGCTTCTTCTCTACTATAATTGCTTGAGATGCTAATTGGGCTGTGGAAATGGCCTCCTGAGTTCATTTAGGAATCCCACAACCTGAATTCAAAAATAAGAAGCAAAAAGGCTTTCCAATTGCCACAAGACATCTGGATGGCCTTGCCCTGAAAGCATATTCATAATTAATACACAAAGTCTGGTAGAAGGTGGCTTTTTTTGATTGAAAGGTCTTTCAGCCTTACCAAAGCTAAATATGAAAAAGAAGATGCAAGAATATGACATTTGAATTAGAGCATGCAGCATTCCTCATTAAAATTGAAATATAGAGAGAGAGCAAATGTGATTTTTGTGTGCACAGCCCTGTCATAGACGTAAAGGACTTACATGGTCATAAAACCTACTTACAGAAATTATCATTTATCAAACATTTACTCAAGTACAATGCATCTCAAATCACAGCTTACTCTAAAGATAAATGCTATTTAAATCTCTAAGTAACCAGGATTTGGCAGTATTTTTTTAATGTCCATCTTTTATAATACCTAAATAATAAGATCATGCTCTCAATTTCCTGGTATGACGTGAAAAAAAATTGTGAGGTTTATATCCTGAAGTTGTTAAAAAGTGAGAAATGAATGATAAGACATTGCCTTTGTATGTGGACAGACATGCAGCCTCAGACATAAAGGTCATATAGTGTTTTGCTGACATTGTTAGGCTTTGAAAAGTCTGGCAATCTGAAAGTGATGGCTGCCTTGGATGACTATGTTATAGAACGGGAAAGCTGATAATGGAGACAAGCTCATTCCATTACAACACCATCTGTTCCACTGAAACATTCTGCTGGGGGCTGCACAGATGTTGGAGCGGTACCTTGAAACCAGACAGAAAGGTCTGAGTCCGTGTGCCCTGTGAAAACCTGACAGTTCTTCTATGATAAAGATTTTAATTAGCTGAACTTATGAGTGGAAGTTCTTTGATTCCTCGGCTTGATGCTTTTTTGTGACACCACACGATGAGCTAACCTTTTCAGAAGCTCTGATCTTAACTTGATTGACCAAAGTGAAGTATCAAAGGCAGCAAACAATTATGGAATATTAATATTTCTGCCATCATAACTGTGTGTTTAGCCAAAATAAGACTGGACTAAGCAAATCTAATATATTTTTTTAAAAGTCTATATAAGTAATAAGGTTTATTCCATACAGTGCATTTTTGTCACTGCTGTTCTATAAAATAAATGAAAGCAATAAACTGTAGCTGTTGATTTGGTCAGAGGGATTCACTGTGAAGCTATCCTTCCACATGAAACATTTATTTCTCCTAATTCTCCTTGCAGAACCTTTGAGTGGTAATAACATGTTTCTTTCCGCTTGGTCGTGCCAGACGAGCGACAGGAAGACTGTAGGCCATAATTATCCTGTTTGTTCAGAGGCCCAGTGCTTTTTATTATTTAAATCTCCTAGGGCTGTGAAAGTGCTGGGAGGCAATTCTTTCTCCCATTTTTTTGCCATGCTGTGTTAGTCAGTGTTAATGCCGCTCTGTAATTTTTTGATGTTCTGTTTGCACAGTGTTCATCAAGAATGTGAAAGATGCCTTAAACAAGAAAAAGAAGTGGCATGACAGTGTAAACAAATAACTTGAACAAATTGCTTTATGCAGACATAAGTACTGATGATAAAGGACATCAAATACCCCTATTATTATGAGGAATTAACTTTGGCGCTGAATGTACAATAAACCGATTCCTTTCAACAGTGCAAACGCTTCTGCCTTGCAAAGGCGGCGGTGGCGGCATTTTTCTTCAGTCCCCAGACAGTTGTCAGTCTGTGTGATTGTCCTAGTACAACATTCATGAATTCTTATGACAAATACATAAGTCTTCACATGTGTGTGCATGAAAGATTCATACTGTGTGCTAGCAACATGTCATAATTGCTGGCTTTCCCTTTATAATTAACTAGAAAGCAGAAACTGCCTCTCATTTTTTGTTTATCAGTGTCAAAATGTTTCTAACTCCACCAGCTGCTATCAGAAGAGGTATTTACTGGTACTATAATGGCTCAACAAGCCCTCCAAATTAAAGGACATCATACATTATTTCTCCATGCCCTCTTATTGTTGTGAAACTATTCTCAGCTTTAAGCTAAAAAAAATGTTAAAAAAATATATTGTGTAATGAGTAGAAAGAAATGGTCAAGGTTAGATTTGTTAACTTGGTCACAGTGAAATGCTTGAGATTATGATGAAACAAAGCAAAACATCAAGTGTTGGTTGTGAGTGTGAAATTAACAGCTTTCTGGTGAGAAAGTCTTTTACTGTGTAAGTATATGTTTGAGTTTTAGTCTGATGGGTTTTTTTCTGCCTGCGTGTTATTTGGAGACTGGCCTAACAAAGGCAGACCTCTCCACAGCACCGTGGAGGTCTAACTGCATTCGTAATCATCCTGGTTATAAGGAAAGATTTGAATGCTTCCTTGCCTCCAACAACAATCACACTGCAATTTAGAGAGTTGTCTGTCTGGATACATATTATATGTGAAGGAGTTGAAAAGGTGATTAAATTAAGTATTCAACTAAATGTAATGCTTAATAACAATTCTCCCTTCTGTTCCTAAATCACAGCACTGACTAATTGCAAGACTTCATCATCTTAACCTACCACATTTTTGCATCATTTTTTTCTTAATTAGGATATGAATTCTTGAAATATGGTGAGGTACATTTTTTGTGAGGTCACTGTACTTTGACCTTTGACCACCATATTGTAATTGGTTTTTCCTTCTGTGTAAGCGAATGCTTGTGTCAGAATCGATGGAATTCCCTCAATTTCTTCAAATTCACAAGAGTGGAACGGGCATGAGGTAACATGACTTTGACCTTTAAGTCACAAATCCAATCATTTCAACATTTAATCCAAAAGGACATGTGCCAAACTTGAAAGAATTCCCTGGATGGGAGGTCACGGTCACCTTGACCTTTGACTACTGACCGCTAAAATCTAATTGGTTCCTCCTTGTGCCTACATTAACATTTTTGGAAAATCTGAAGCGATTTCCTCCAGGCATTCAATCATGAGAATGAAGTGGGCAAACAGGCAGATGTAGTGGCTTGCTTGCAGTTCTTTGACGCAATCAAAGTCTTCTTGGGCAAACGGTAAACAAAAATGTCCACAAAAAAATGCTCAGCACTGACATTGCTAGCATCGATGCCAGTGCTGATTGTAATAGTGAAAATGATAATGAAATAGCAACATCTGGGGAGAATGTCATGTGACATAGTCACCCATAGGCAATCTTATTTCCCCAGTCTACATCTGTGGAGACAAGCATTTTGAAGACTGCTGCTGTTCCATAACATCGCCTGACCTTGCTGTTGTCAATTATTATGAGGGCCACCTGAGTGTAAACATGCACTGTCTGTGATTCTCGCAGAAAACACAGATCCTGTCATCTTTCTAAGTAGAAAGTAGGGCAGTTTTTAAATGCAACGCATTCTCAAATAATGCCCTTATTTCCCCAGTACTCCTGCACTATTTTGCAATAATAAATGACGTTGAAAAAAAAATCACTCATATGCTGTAGTTATTGCTTTCCTCTCCAACTCTTTAAGCATTCCATGCCATGCTACCTCAGTATTTCACTTTTTATGTCTCTATAAATTGCCATGTGTTTCTGATTAAGGTTTTGCAGTAAATAAATTATGACACAAGCTTGTAAAATGCATTAGCTTCTTTTAGATAAAGCCAGTGGTTTCCAACCTTTTTGGCTTAATTGGGATCACTGTCATTGATTTTAGATATTTATGATTTGTTAGCAGCTCCAATCCTGGGTAAATTTCAAACATTTCAGATTTCTTCTTCATGGCCAAAAGATAGAATTACCCACTGCATCTAAAAAAATGCAGGACTTATATATATTTCTGTATCAGAACTTAGTTTGCTCTAATTTCCTTATTCCCTACTCATCAACTCACCACAAATACGCAGGGTTCTACTCTGAGAGTGAGAATCAGACAACTTTTATATAGATTCAGTAAAATTAACTTCACCTCAGCCATTCTGTCCTGCCATTCCAACTACTCCTGCCCATCTTGCCCTTCTGCAGCCTCAGAAAGCCACATTGCAGTCTTACATAAGATAAGAACATGTCATGTTTCTAATTTTAGCATTTAATTATCTCCTTGACAAATCAACAAATATCCTCCTTCTGCCAGTGAGGGTAAACTCTTCTGTACTGACAGTTCTGAAAAACACCATCAAACACTTTTGATTTTTGAAATCTCCCCATTGTTTTATGACAACATTTAATATACACTGTTAAAATATTTCCTTTTTCTGTGCCAAATCCCCCCACAGGCTTTCCATGAAAATTTGTTTAGAGCTGATTGTGGGCAGTCGCACTTAGTACACAAGCTCATGCAAGACAATTGTATGCAAGGCAGCTGAAAGAGAAAGAATCCAGAGCACTGGAGACAAGGAGGAGGCAAGGATATTTGAGCAAACCTAAATAAAGTCTTGGTGCAGCTTATGGCGCTTGGAATGAGACCCCTGCACAGTAGTACTGTATTCTCTGCTAACTCAAGTGTGTACCAGAAAGGGAAAAACGGCATAAACGGTAAACTGGTTAAGCTCTTCCCATCATTTCTAGTCATGTGTGTCTTCCTATCCCTCTGAGTGCCGTTTCAGTCCTCTCCAGACAACACTCGCCTAAGTTTTCAACAAACTGATTTCAGCGCTTGTTCTGCCGTGAAAGAAATTCATGCTTTGTTGCCCCTCATTAAGGCCTATTCTTCTGTCTCTTGTCTGTATCAGAGTCTAACCAGCATCAGCATTTTATTGCACATCAGTAAATTAGTAATGCGGAGGTACTTTTGCATAACAATAATAAAAGCTGTTGCTAGATATATGTTTATTGCATTGTGGAATCTGTGAGCATGTTTGGAGATCAAATGCGTGCTATTTAGGGTTTTTCTGCTACAAATGTGGGAAGAGCTCATATTTGAGAGATGCTTTTATTGAGTAAACAGTTTACTTCTTTGTGTTTAACTTGAAGAGTTTGGTATTTGGTTTATTTTTCTTTAAATATGCTTTTTTTGTGTGAAAAATGCAAATTCTAATTACATGAAAGCAAAAATGCTCTCAGAATTGCCATTTAGAGGCAATTTAGAGGTACTACAGCTACTGAACTTACACTATGGTTCAACGTTATCACAGCAGAGCTAGTTAAATATTGTGGAGTGGTTATGTCTTATTTTTTGTCTTACACTACTTTAAATTATCAAAGTATTATTTAAGTATCTTTCAAATGAACCAGAAGTCGGAAGATAAAGGAGATACGTATGAGTATTTTAGTCCAAGATAAACAAATGAAAGAATCTAAAGAAAGTACTGTTTTAAAATGATCATGCTAACCAGCCGTCTCCTTTTGTAACACCACGTTGTACCTCAAGAGGGAAAAGTCTGTACTCAGTCCAATATGAGAGGAAGGAGAAGCAGCATTGCTAGCAAGCAATGGTGAAAAAATAAAAATAAATAAAAAAATAAAATAAAATAAACAAACACTGACTTTCTCCACTGTTCAAGCTACAACTGATCAGAGAGCTGATTTCATAAACTGCTGACTAAGGGCAAACTAAACAGTGCAGTGCCTCATGCTCCTGAATATGTGTGCGAGATTATTGACATTATATTAGACAAATTGTATTGCAGGAATATCTACTAAAGTCAGCAGTGGCAGCCCTGCCCTCACTACTCACTGCTCAATACTACTTTGCACCTCAGAATAGGACATTAAGTCAGTGTAGTTTACAGTCTGTCTCACTTCAACTCAAAATGAGAGGAAGAAAAAGACTTTTTCCTCTCTGTAGACTCTGATTCTGATTCTTCATGTTTAAAGAAAGGCTGTAAAAGAAACTAGTAAACAATGGCCGAATACCTTGGTGAGCACATGCTAAGGAATGGGATTAACAGGAGAGCTGACCCCTATTGAGATTGGTTTTACCTACAAATCCCTTCCTGGCCACATCCATCAGTTATCATTGACGATTGGATGTCTGATGCCTGCAGCAAGTCAAGATAGTGTAGCTTCTGCAGGAGATCATTGCTGGGTGATTTTTAGACTGTTGGCCAGACAAAACAAGATATTTAAGGGCATCGCTTTGCTCTGCTGTTTTAACTGTTTGTTTGAATGGTTTTTTGCAATATGCTGTACTGGAGCCAATCCCAGCTGTCGTATGGCGAGAGGACAGGTCACCACTCTGTCGTAGGGCAACACAGAGAGACAGACAACCACGCTGTTTCTGAGAATGGGATTAACAGTACTGTATATTTTGTAATATTGTGTTATAGTTTTTATACTTATTTGTTTTTATGTAAGCACGAAGTACCGCAGCAATTTCCTAACGTTGTGAACCTGTTCACACATATGGCAATAAAACCTTCTGATTCTGATTCTGATTCTGTTTCACTACTAATGTAGGTTGAATCATTCACGCTGAATGTGAACAGGGTTATCTGTGATTTAGTGAAGCAGTTCAAGGCAGACCGTCGTGCTGGAATTGAGAAAAAAAAACCCTCAATGGTCACTTACCATTTCACAATTTCCAGATTCCAAACCCGGCAAAAGAGCAGACTTCAGCATCTGTTATAAGTTCTAGCAAGTACTTGATTTTCCTGAGAAGCTGCTAAGGGAACAGCAGGAGATTATTCTATTTAAGCACCCTGTAGTGTTTTAAATCTTGGAATTAGATTGTAAAATAAATAAATAACAACAACATTAAGTGACCGTAAAAAAAAAAGAAAGAAATTTTTAAAAACAGATTTACAAAATGAATCATGTTAGCTATGATTTTTTTTCTACCACTTTAAATGCACCATCTGCACCTGCATACATTTTCTGGAAAATTAAAACATTTTTTTTTAAATTTTAGTTTCAGACTTCAGAACCCCCCCCCCCCCAGGTAAGGTGTTTTACACATCGCACCTTTAAGTACAAAGCCGTGCTGTGTTTCATATAGAAATACCTTTAGCTCCTTTAATGAATGGACTAAACAGATTAAACTGGAAATCCCCTTCTAAAGAAATGATGTCCTCTCGTCCTCTTGACCCTTTTCTTCAGCTACTCTGTGTAGCTGTCTCCAAAATGACGCAGTCGGATATTTACAACCCTTAAAAGCCATTTGACAGCCTGCTATAAATTAATAAGACATGTTTACCAGCGGCACCAGGCCGCTCGTGGCATATTAAGTAAATAATCCTTGAAAAATAGAGTAATATTTGTTCTATGTATGTGACTGAGTTTTGATGATTATAATTCCCCAAATAGTAGACTAAACATGACATAAACATGGCGCAAATATTACCCCCCCCCCCAGAAAAAAACACAAACAAACAAACCAACTAATGTTCAAAAGTTGACCAACTTTCACATGATGAAAGATGCTGTCTGCCACTGAGATAACACATACATCATAATTGCTTTAGCCCTAAGACTCTAAATTACAGAATGACATTAAAGTACAAGAACCTGAGGGTAGCACTGTCCTTTGGTAAATGCTGAGGAGGCACAATAGCATCTCTTTCCTTCCAATTCTGGTTGTTTACAGTGGGCTGAGTAACAGAGTTTGGGATTTATAGGCAGTTGTGATGTGGGCGAACGCAAAGACATGAAAATGTCACAGTTTGTCAAATGGTTTGCAACCTGGAAAAAGGAGCATTGTTTATAAAGCAGTATAAGCCAGTACAGTCCACATTATAACATGCATAACATGTTATTTAGCTAATTTTCAAATAAACTTTAAATATATCCTAACAAATACAATAACAAATGCTCATATGTGCAAACTAATGTCCGTGATATTGTTTAACCTTGTTATAGTTTAAAATGTGCAACAACATGAAAAAATTATCAACCACCTGCACATGATCTTGGCTTTCAAGGCCTGTTATCCTAATAACAAACTAATGCTACTATTTTACTTTCTAGCACCAGCTTCAACATCATTCTGAAGGTGGACTGAATTGTCACAGGATAAGGCAATTTTTTTTTTACTTGCCACAGAGAAACATGGGAGGTGGTCTCTGCACAGATAGAGTAAACCAACAAAAGTTGGAGCAATAATTTGTAATCTGATTAATAAAAGTTATTTAGTGGGACAGAAGTATCTTACAGTAAAATGTAGACTGGCTCGTTCTGCTGCTTAATTTTTAGCTGTGTTAGCACCGTATTTCATCACAAGCCAAGTCAGCTCATTTCAGCATGGGCTTTCTCAGCAGCTTCTACTATGCTGTATGTCGTAAACTGGAGTGAAGTGGAAACTTGGTGTGGGAATCATATGTTAGTTTCATTGCTGTTTTTAGTCCTGAGGGTGAATAGTGCAAATTAAAGCAATTTTATACAAACTAACAAGTTTTACTCCGCTGAAGAACACATAAACTAACACTAATCCCTACTGTTTCTGTGGGCAATGCAAATCTCACGGCATGAGATGATGCACCAGAATTTTGTTGCAAACACTTGTGGCCAAGAGGCCACCGTTCAGCAAATGCTACATTATGAGGATTATTTTAAGGGTTTGTGATCTTTAAGACAGGAACCCCTTTGAATCAACCGCGCACAGTAATCACACGCTGAGCAGGTCTTATGTACCCTGAATCAATACCTTGATGCATGCCACCTTGATTAGGTGTGTGTTAACAGTCAGATTATGAGCAGGAGATTAATAAATGTGCCCCATCAGGTTAATTTCCAGCTTCATATTTTAATTCTGGAGCTACGTGCAGCCCTTCAGCTCATGCAGTGTCTGAAAAAAAGACATTTCAGTTCCCATTCCCATTCCTTTTAGCCAACTTTCTTCTGATTCGCTGCTTCTTGGGTTTGAACATCAGTTGGGTGGAGCTTCTGTGCTCAGACCTACAGCGCCTGAGATGACCATATCGAGATTTCTCGCTGAGCTCCTTAGTTTGTACTTTTGCAATGATTAATATGAACATGTTGGATTATAAAAGTATGTAAATGACCAATAAAGAGATCACATAATAAAGCCCATTTAAAATTAAAAACTGAGGATTCCAATTCCTGTCTAGACAGACAAAGTTTGCTTGTAGGATCAAGTGAGTTTAGTCTCTGAAAGAACAGGGGATGCTACAGATTATTCTACATTAACCAAATTGCTGAACTTGTTTTTGTATTGACATATTATACTAGGTTCAGCACAGCGAAAGCAGTGATGTGCATATAGATAAGTGCTAAATATAACATAAACATATAGTGAACAGTATTCACAGATTTGAATCGAACCCTACACTTTCTGTGAATTTGCGTAGGTGCAAAGGTATATTTCTGGAGATAGTAAGACGCCTTGCTGCAGATGGAAAGAAGCTGTTCTTTAAGCGAGATGCTTTGGTGCGTAGAGACACTGAATGCATTTTCTAAACTATAACTTGTGCGTGAGCCAACTTTTCCTTAACATTGCCCACGTGAGAGAATGAAAAATATATATATTAACAACAGAGAATTGATATAGCATGATCATTATCTTAATTTGAACACACAGAGCTTTAAGAACCTATTACCAAGAAAACTTTCATTTAAGCGATACCCTTGCATTGGTATCATAAATGCTCTGGCACATTTCTTAATTTCCTTGTGGTGATCCAATATGGTTAATGAATCTTGCTGAGTGGGTTGTGGGACTTAATGGGAGCCAGCTGTGCAAATCTTCAGTTTTAATAGCTGATTGTTCAGATGGTTGTTTGCCTACTTTAAAACACACCATTATCATTTTTAATCATTATTATTCTGTGATGTAAATATTCACTTTAGCAATTTCCCAAATTAGATTTAATTGATTTTTTTAAAAAAAAGGAACTTCGAATAAGGAATCGCTTCACGTTAAACTCTGGGTGAAATACAGGGGTGGAAAGTCACATTAACACCTCAAGAATGAGGAATTTGATTGTAAAGTAAGAATTGCATGGCAGCAGTGGTGGATCTTATTAGGTTGAATGCCAATTGCCAACATTTGTCAACGACATAGAGGCGCTGCCAAATAGCACCTTGATATACATTTTCAAAGCTAGACAAGCCAATGATAAAACAGCAAAGAGGCTAAATCATCTGTGGTCAGCCTGAAGGTTGAGCAGGTCCACCTGTACTGCTTTCATGAAATATTTATATTATTTACCTCTGTATATTACTGGTCTAACATATTTAATAGGGCAGTATTTTCAGTTGTCAGTTCCAATTGCTTTCTCCCCCTGTCCCCTCGTCCTTACATCTAAACCAAATACTTTCTGCATCCCACTTGAGTTAAAAGGCAATTAAACGTCAAAACAACAATCAAACTCCTAGTTATGAACGCTGCCCTCAAGGGAACCCCCCCCCCCGCCACATGTGTGGCTGAATTTGTTCATGGTTGTCAGCAGCCCTTACCAAACTTGTCTGCTGCAGTGATGCAGTACGAAAAGATCTGAGGTAAAAGGTCAAGGCTGCACGACTGAGTTCCGATGCCTGCTTTGTATGCATGAAACAACAGCATTTGCATTCATTTTTTCTATTTCTGATTTATCTACATGTGTGAATATGCTCACAGCTGATGTATTATCATGTATTATTACTATTATTTTTACCAAAGACAGCTTTAAATTTGGCTGATAATCCTTTGGCATGTCACGTGTTATTCTTGCAGTCCTAATGTATGTGCTTTGCGAGGTGAAAGCAAAGGAATAAAAGATGAAATGAAAGTTCAAAAATTACAAATATGTGGGCAGCAGAAGCGCAAAGTCCAGCATGTATGCCGAAGCTCACTGCTTCAAGGTTTGGCAGAACTCTCTCTTTAAACAATGGCTCAAGCCAAGCATGTAAACACAGAAACTGTATATGCTGCCTTAGAGCCTTACTGTTAATGGGAGCGGGAATTGAGTTTTGAGTTGTGATGTGGCTGAAGGCTTTCAGTTAATTTGGATGTTCAAACACTCAACAAATCAAGTCAGTCACTGCTGCATCCACAGTTTCTCTGGTAACTGATTTCAGTCTTTTGTACACTGTGCCATGCAAGTGAATTGAGACCAATAGTAAAGTGCACCATTTTTCAAAAGCAGAGCAAATAAGTATGGATTTGACTGTTTGATGTTGTTTAACAGAGAACATTTATGAAAGCAAAGTCAATATTGCATCAAATGGGGCAAACATGTCATGTATTGTAATGTCATGATGTCTCCAGGAGATGGCAGCAAAACTCATTCATACAACAAAAAGAATTTCCTCTCGCTTGCTTTGACTAGTGTGTGCGATGAGAGATGTGCATTGTTTATTCATTCATTGTTTATTTTTAATAAATTATCACAACTTTGTGTTTAATAGTTGAAGGCATTGCAGCGCAGAGGCAGTTTAAGGCTCAGATTTATGCTGAATCCTGTACTTCAACATCTAAGCACCTGCCTTGTCTTTCATCTACCATCTACCGATTCCGTTCATTCCTGCTCAAACAAACTGACATAATATATTTTCTCCTCTTGCGCCTTCTTTGCAACAATAATGGCTTTGTCATGTGGACTGACACTAATCCTAAAAAAAGCAAAAATGTTGCTTTTCACCACTTGATGGCAGTGTAACTGTGGGCATCTGATTTTCTTTACATGATTAGAGCAAACTGGTATTGCTGTGGAACTATACAGGCCAGGTAATATACTGGTATTAGGTAAGGCAAGGGGGAAAGATACACACTTTTTATTCCACAGCTGAGATAATTAAAAAGAAATCTACACATAAGAATGATAGAAGAATCCAAATAGACAGTTGACCCCCCCCACCCCCCAAAAAAAGTTCAAGGACACCTCAGGAGCACCTGTATCTACTGCCTATTGACCCAAAAAAGTAGTTTCAACTTCAGGATAATTGAGGAGATCTCTCCAGGTGTCTGTGCCTCTAAATATGTATCCTGCACATTTACTTATTTGATGGCAAATGAGAGTCAAGCCAAAATGATTTGCTACAAAAATATTGCAAGCTGCAAATAAACTGGTATACTATTCAGTCTATAGTCTGTCTTGTTTAGCAGAGCAGGAAGGAGTCTGACAGGACTGCCTGAAATGGTAAACAGCACATTGTGAGACACTGTGACTGTTGTGAGAACTAGAGGCAGCCTGCTGGCAAAGTTTTAATGTTAAATAAAGAACCGTGTATTGTGCTAAGATGAATATTTCATTATGAATGTCATAGCATGTAATGATGTGACCCCAGCTTTGTACATAACCATCACCATTCTGCTACTATCTGTGCAGCACTTTGGCAGAGATAATTAGATGGTTCTGTGCCCTGAAGTTGTTGTGCTGTTCTGGGGGCAAAGTGGAGTCCACTCCAGTCCCAAATGAATGTAATGTAATGTAATTATGTACCTTGTATGCAACCCAGCAAATGTTTTCAGCTCTTGATGCACTTATGTAGGCAACCCGTGGGCATTTTAAGGTCACCAACTTCTCATCCATGTCCTTTAGACGAAACCAGCCTTTTGGTCATTGATCAAAAAAAATATGTTGACTAAGTAAATCAAGTAAATGCAAAACTATTATTTATTTATTCATTTTTTGCATTTCTTCCTCGAGATCCCCTTATCATGTTTCGTCAAAATTATCTGCCAATGAACTTTTCTTAAACTCTTCGTGTCACTTCAAGTTAAGCACTGCGGCTGTCATTCATCGAGGAACGCGATGAAGTTATACAAGGTGTGTCAGGGAGATACAGCACAGATCCAAAAGCCTGGGGCACAGTGTGTATTAAGGTTAATTTGAACTGATTAGATTAAGAAGGGGGTGGGGGGTTGTTGCGGTTAGGAATGAAAGCATTGTGGTGTGCCCTGCTGTGAAAGGTGCGTAGTGTGCTTTATCTTTTGCTTCTTAGTGAGCTTGCAAGAGTGACACTTAATGCTAAGGGAGAGCCTCAGCACAAAGTTCAGCTCTTTGATAGCAAATATCCAGTACCTGGCCACGCTTGATGAGCGAGTCGAATTGGCAGCATCTGCGACAAGGAAAGCACTCTGAATGAGGTTTTAATAGCATAGCTCTCCGCGCTACTTTCCTATTATTTTCGTCCTTGATGTCCATTAAATTGAGCTGTGTTTACTTTTCTCTATATAGTGTCTTCATATTATGTGCTCTGCCCCCCGGGGGTGGGGGGTCAACTGATTTCCCCTGTTTTCCTCCTCTTGTTATTTCTTGGTCCATGTCCTGCTGCCTGAGACAGACACTTAGGTTACCACTTTTGCGCTCTACCTGTACGTTACATCCACCATCTGTTTGTTTTTTCCTCTCTGGCATTGCTCCTCATTGGAAGTCACAAAAGCATATATAGTTTCAAGCCCTTGCTGTGTTTTTGTGTTGGGTTTTTTTTGGAAATCTGATTTTCTCACTTTATAGCATTTGCACTTTTAAGACGCTGAGCACTAAAAATCAAAACAAACATGCCACACAAACTAGTAGTAAAATTACTATTTGGCTTCATAGATTGCAATGGGAAATGCAAAAGTGATAATGAAGAGTACAGAACCATGCTAGGAACTTCGTGAGGCTGGATATGGGCACAAAGTTCAGCAATTCATCCTGTGGAGAATGTGAATATCTATTAAGGATCTACCAGATTTCATGATAATCTATCTAGTGAACATTTCACTTAAGGTTTAAAGTTAAAGAAAAAAAGACCAATCTGGCAAAAGAATAAGTACCAAAAAAGTGGAAAAAGAAAATAAATAAGAACAAATTCAAAAAATAAATAAGCAAGAAATTAAGAGGTTGAAGATACTGTGTGAAAATCACAGAAAAATAGAAGAAAATACTTTATTAAAATATACTGTGGGAGCAAAACAATAAGTGAGTTGGTTACAAGGTATCTCCTGAACCTGCTGGGGCTTAGGTATACAGCTACTGGTTAGTAGGATATGTAATAACACAGTACAGCTGAATCACATAATGTAAACAGCTGACATTATGACATTATCAAAACACAATCAAATGTAATATTTGGCTAAAAAAAAAGGTCAAATTTGAGGTACTGTAACATCTTGAAATATTGAAAGCTTCTGTAAAGTATGACTATTTTTGATTTCTTTAGGTATGGACATGTTTAAGAATGAGATTTCATCAGTTTTAATGGGTTAATTTGATTAAAAGATTTAATGCATTATTACAGCATGGTGGTGCAGTGGTTAGCCTCACAATGGTCAGCCTCACAGCAAGAAGGACCTGGGTTTGAATCCACCGTGTGGCTGGGGCCTTTCTGTGTGGAGTTTGCATGTTTTCCGCGTGTTTGCGTGGGTTTTCTCCAGGTACTCTGGTTTCCTCCCACAGTCCAAAGACATGCAGTTACTGGGGTTAGGTTAATTGGTGATTCTAACCATTTCATGCATGAATTATGAGACATTCAGTCAAGATATTTTTTGTTTATTGTTTGTTTTTATTCCTCTTATGGAAAAAAACAAGGCAATTGAAATTTTGTTTTGGAACCTATTTTTCATGGAGTTACAAACATGTCCACTCAGCTGGACACCGTGCGTTTGACGTTTGAACCAGAGAAATATGTATTTAACTAACCATTAACAGAAAATGATCTTGCATCCTCAGATTGACTGTCGCTACTGCTGGTATTGACTAATCCTGATCCTGTTAATTCAAATAACAAATAAAATAACAAAAACAACTTTCCATGACTTACCAGTAGGTAGCAGTTTGTGGGATGATGCACAAGCATCCATTGTGTTGTCTGATATGCAACTATAAAACCTTGCATATACAAGAGAGCAGCTTTTGAATAACTTGTAGTTACCACTATGCATGAAAGGGATATACATACAAGGTCTTGAATAATCAGGCCCCATCTTATCTCAAAGACCTTATGGTACCATATCACCCCACCCGCTCTCAGACTGCTGGCTTACTTGTGGTTGCTAGGATACATGAGAGTAGAATGGGAGGCAGAGCCTTCAGCTTTCAGGCCCCTCTTCTGTGGAACCAGCTCCCAGCTTAGATTCAGAAGACAGACACCCTCTCTATTCTTAAGATTAGGCTTAAAACTTTCCTTTATGATCAAGCTTATGGTTAGGCCTGGATCAGGTGACCCTGATCTACCCCTTAGTTATGCTGCTATCGACCTAGGCTGCTGGGGGGTTCCCATAATGCACTGTTTCTTTTCCCCTCAGCCCCAACTGGTCATGGCAGATGACTGCCCTCCCTGAGCCTGGTTCTGCCGGAGGTTTCTTCCTGTTGAAAGGGAGTTTTTCCTTCCCACTGTCGCCAAATGCTTGCTCATAGGGGGTCGTTTTGACTGTTGGGTTTTCTCTGTATTATTGTTGGGTCTTTACCCACAATACAATACAATAAGTGCCTTGAGGCGACTGTTTGCTGTGATTTGGCACTATATAAATAAAATTGAATTGAATTAAATTGCCCATAGGTGTGAATGGTTGTCTGTCTCTCTGTGTCAGCCCTGTGACAGGCTGGCAACCTGTTCAGGGTGTACCCTGCCTCTTGCCCTATGACAGCTAGGATAGGCTCCACCTCCACCACCATACGCCCCACGACCCTGAAAAGTATAAGCGGAAGAAAATGGATGAAATATATTATTATATTTTCTATATAACGACTATAGCAGAAATGTACCACCCCAATAAGCCATTAACTACAGCATTCATGCCCTGCACAAGACAAAATCCACTATTTAAAAGTATAAAGAATGCTATACATAAGAAAATGTGTGTTGCTCAGTGCCAACTTTAATCTGAATTCAAATATATATTGCTTGAAGAAAATTAAATCACAGGAAGACACGGCTGGATATGGATGGTTCACTTGCATCAGTGTTAATATTGTGTAAAATTACATCAGCCAGGAATGAAAGTGTCTACATCTCCTTTCCAATTAAGCTCCCTTTACGACATATTAAGAGCTCAACTTAAGCTGTGGGCAGCAGAGGATGCATTTCAACAGATCTGGATTTCCCTTCATTCCGTCTGGCATAGTGTATATGTGAAGAAATTACTAAGCCCCACAAGATTTTAGTTTTTTGGAATAGAAAAAATACTGCAGCCAATTTGAGACTCTTCAGCTGTAAGCTGCTTTAAGCCTCACTAAGAGCTTAGCTTTTCCTTATTAGTGCTGGCTGCTATATTCATCAGATATTGCTTTTACCTCTCTCTGCCACCCATCTATTTACCTCTGATGTGGTTTTATGTGCCGGTGACATAAAGACACCTTAAGCTCACAGAGTTGCATGTTCAAGTCAGGGCACGAACTGACTGTTGGTCCAACATTGAGTACATGTTCTTCAGACACAGCTTTCAGTCTCAAAGGTTACCTGAGAGTCCAGTGAAGGAGAATGTGCTTTATTTGAACACCAGGAGTCCGTTCAAGGAAGGATAATTGTTTTCATTTTTCTTTGTTTTTATTTTGGTTTTTTCATAGAACATTTCAACATTTAAGGTGACATTATTTTGTATGAATGTTTTTTGCTCCTGAAGACAGCACCATATTTTATGTATGTGAACCCCCCCCCTCCAAGAATCTAAGAATAGGCTGATTTTCCAACTAGATGTGCAGTGAGCAGCACCTCTCCAGGGAATGAATGCAAATCTGTTGGATATATTCCTTTGTAACTCTGCTGTCTTGAGAGTGCCATCTATAGTATATTATGTACCCGCTTTTCTTCCTTTTTTCTGTCTGTTTGACACCCAAAACAATAGCGCTGAATAACAAGTGTCTAGAGGCTGCTAGAGACACTGACGGCCTCTCTCATTTTTACTTTTGTACAGTTTTTTTTTTTTTTTTTTGGAATAGAATAGATTTTTTATGAAAATGGGAAGTTATGTACGAAGTCTTGAATATTTAAAGAAAAACTGCAAACAAAATGCATAAACCTGTTTTTCAACTTAGTGAACAGTGGGGGTTGGAGTGGCAGCAAATGTGTAGTTTTGTAGAAGCAGATGTCTTTCTAACCTACTGTATTAACAAAGGGCATGTTGAATACCTCCTAGAAGGTTTGTTTACCACAGCTCATAAGTAGGGGGCAGTAGTGCAATACAGACAATTGGTAATTGCTGTAAAGGCAATAATCAAAACAACTGCAGAGGCAGACAAAGCTGAGGTAGAGGTTGGATAAACATAGTGTGTCTGTGCAACTGAAAATTGTATATACCTGTAAATACCTCTTGATTGTGCAGGCAAACTAGACTGACTGTGGTATTCAAAGCTGGCCTACAGAGGAAATGTTGAGCTTTGATTATAAATATATGTCAGCAGCATAGCAGGAAATATGATTTGTCTGAGCATAGAAGAAAAAGGAACACTATGCCGATGGTAGCCACAGATATTTCAAATTAGTACTTCAATAGCTGCTTACCACCCTCAACTGTGCCACAATCCATTAACTTTGGGATTCCAAGGGCAATTCCAGATCTTGATGGTGTCCACAGCTCTTGCAATGCATATGGAAAAATAAGGAGTATGCATATGTTAAGGGGGGTTGAATAATTATATCTAGAAAAGTAAAGCAGAAGGGTTAACCGACAACCAAGTAAAATAGCTACAAAATAGTATTAAACTTGTCACAACAATTAATACCTTTAACATGCAGTGTCACTCTCTTTTTGTTCACGTCTGTGTAGCCTTAGGCGGATTAAAATCATCTTAATCCGCACTGTCAGCTCTCCACTGACACCAAGGGAAACTTTTCCCTATTATTCAAGTTGACATGATTGATATATTTGCAAACTTTTGGATCTCCATTTGAATTTAAAAAAAAGTTGTGTGGGTTTTTAAACCAAACACATTGTATTTGTGGCAAAAGGTTTTTCTTGGCTAACATTTGTTAAATGTTAAAGAAAACAGCCACTGTATTTTCTTATGTCATGCAAACAGATGCAAATGAACAAAGTTCCACACCAGGTTTTCGTTTCACAATAAAAGCTAGTCCCTGCTGCAGACTCATCAAAAAGGTTTTTTTAGGGTCAGCAGCAAAGAATGACCTCATCGTGACAAACGTGTGGAGGAATAGAGTAGACGAACTTGGCTTTCAAGCATGGTCCACAAATTTTCACTAGGGTCGAGGTGAGGGCTTTGGGAAGGCCATTCCAGAAGCTTAATGCTTTATTCGTTTCAAAACCAGTTTTGATGTGTTTGGGATCATTATCCTTCTTCATCATTCCATCCACTCTATGCAGTGTACCAGTACCACTGGCAGCAAAACAGCCCCAGAGGATGATACTGCCAACATGCTTGAAAGCTGGTGAAAGTCTCACCTTTACTCCTCCAAACACACCTCTTGTCATTGTGGCCAAATAGCTCAATCTTTGTCTCTCTGACCATTATGCTTTTCTCCAGAAGACATTTGGCTTGTCCAGGGAGGCAGCTGCAAATTTCAGCTGAGCTTGAAGCTGTTGATTTTGGACCAAGGGCTTCTTTCTTGGTCAGTCCACGATGTTGTAAAACTGGCTTCACTGTTGACAGTGATGCTGGTGTTCCAGCAGTTTCCAGTTCATGGCAGACTTGAGCCTTGGTGGTTCCTGGATTGTTCCTGAACATCCTAACCAATTTTCTCTCATCTGAAGGGGACAGTTTCAGTCTTTTTCCAGACCTCAGCAAAGTGGTTACACATCTGAATAACTTGTACTTATGTATAACTGTTTGAACTGATGACCTTGGAATCTGCAGTTGTTTAGAAATGACTCCATTAAGCTTCTAGAATGGTCTTCCCAAAGTCCTGACCTCAACCCTACTGAAAATTTGTGGACTGTGCTAAAGTGCCAGAGCCGTACCAGGAAACCAATCTACAATCTACGTAAACTCTGGCCATTTTGCCAAGACGAGTGGTCAAATATCCAGCCAGAATTAATGGCTACCTACCAAAAGTGTCTGATTGAGGTGCAACTTGCTAAAGGCCAGTTAATCAAATATTAGTTACGCTTTATGAATATACCTGAGTCTGTATGCATACTTTTGACTTTTTTTTGTGACAATTTTAAAGATGTGTGCTGTTCAATTATTCCACCCTGAAAAAAGAACAGTTCAAATAAATCATTATTACCATGAAATCCATACCAATGTTGATTGAATCTAAACTTTTGACCATAACTCTATATGAGACACACACATTAGAGGTCACAAAACAATTTTCACAACAGTACAACAGCGATAGCAACGGTTTATGTTTTGTCTAGACCTAGAAAATGGCGCATGGATCTGTGTGTGTAGCTTTTGAGTTTTAAGAGTACCAGCTGTCATCATAAATCTGCATAAGGCTATTTCCAGCAGACGCAAACGTTCTTCAGAATACTGGAATTTAGCCCAGAATCCCAGCACCTGGAAAGTGGTATGATTGCAGTCGGGATGCACATTTTCTTCCATACAGTTCACACTGTTGATAGTATTCACTGCAACATCATAGTGACTTCAGGGTATTTAAGTCCACAGGAAGGAACACTCTCAGGATGAAAGTACAGAACAACATTTTTACGAGCTCAAGTCTTTACAGTAAAATGCCATTATGCTACACTGTTATTTGAATTGGTTTCTTACAGCAGGGTCCAATAGGTTAATAAAATATCATAATCTATAAAATCTATATAAATAAAATGTTTTATCATGGTACACAACAGCATTGGGATATAAAAGTCAATAAATTGTAAACTGTATAAAAATTTATGATTAGTAAATATCTAGACGGGCTTAACTGCCTTTAATAATCAAGATATTTCTATTATTTTTTCTATTATTTTTCAACATAAACATACAATTTCTATAAATGGTGGTTCAAATACAGGAGTCTGGAGTGCATTCTATGAATAATTTGTGTTTCTATTATACTTTATTAATCTCTGCTTGAAACCAAAATTTGAAAGACTTTTTTTTCCTCAAATATTTAAAAATAAGTAAACTAATCTCATGTATACCAAGCCCTGAGGTCATTGTTTTGTTTTCAGGTTGCTGTGGATTATCAGAGTTTAACAGAGCAATAGCACATTAGGCCCTTGTTACAGCAGCAGAAATAATCCATCTGCCTGCACATATTAGCATCATCTCTCATAGGAATATCCTAACAAAAATATCTCTCCTCATACAAATCAACAATGTTATGTTATAAGAAATGCACAGAAGCACATATTTATTACAAGAATTCACTCATCCAGCATAAGAAATCAGGTAAATTAGGGTGAAGAATGAAACATTAACAATTCTTAACAGTGATCTAAACGGTCGAGGCTACTGCCGCCATTCACTGCAGGAACATCACTACGGCCAAATTAGAGTTGACAAATGAAGCTATAACAAGTTCAAAAGGAAAGACTAATTTGGCACATTCAAATTCCTTTACCAGCATGTCCTTACCAAATATCTCATTTTTATCTGTATGTTCTCAAGACCCCTTTCTTCTATACCCAATCACTTTTCATTTAAACTCAGCGTATTTACCTGATTTAGCCACAAATAATGAGCCTCTCCTTAGACATTGATCTCTTTAAGGAAGATCTACCAATGCCTGTCTAATCCCTACTGGCTGTTCACCATCCACAATCTGTATCACCTCCCCATTCAGGTCTGTTGAGTACAACCTCCCCCCCCCCACACACACATACAACCTTATTTAAAGGTAATGCGTGAAAGACATGGAGCTATTACAGACCTTTCTTTCTCTAACAATTAGTTTACTGTATACTGTTTATCAACAAACAGAAAAAAAATTCTTCACTTATAATTGAAATACCTATATATCTCCTCCCAGTTAAAATTTAAGCACTGTTTGCACTACTGTACGGTGGATATGGTGACATTGCTGTGGAAGCTAATCCATAACATCTGAGAAGTTTGAGATATTGAAGGATTCCTCTGCCTGTTTTTGAATGTTGTTGAATCCAAGGCCATTCTTTAACATCAACTTTGAAAAACAAAACAAAACAATATACATTCTTGGAACAGAAACATGCTCTAATATGTTCTGTATATAAAAGGCATGTCTGAGTAACTTGTGTGGCAAGACATTGCCAGTTATTTATCACTGACAAGTTAGTATTGCACAGATGCAGCTGTTTTCATCTGAGTTTAAACCTGATATTTGTCTCACATACAACAGCACTGTACAGCATGGTGTTTTTGGCTGTATATCACATTTTTTTTAAAAGGTTGAGTAAGAGGTGTTTTTCATACCATGTG
Organism: Pterophyllum scalare; assembly: GCA_024447675.2. Taxonomy (NCBI): domain Eukaryota; kingdom Metazoa; phylum Chordata; class Actinopteri; order Cichliformes; family Cichlidae; genus Pterophyllum; species Pterophyllum scalare. The sequence continues at coordinate 130,237 of JAMQGT020005610.1, forward strand.
AGTGTCACCTTTAAGGTAAGCTCCATCTCATCTCTATGCTCCTGTCATCACTAAGGATAAGATTGTAATATCAGTATACCTTGTTAGTATTGGCTTGGACCCCTTTTTGCCTTGGCTTAATTCTTTGTGGCATAATTTCATCAGGGCTTTTGAAAAACTCCTCAGAGATTTTGGTCCATGCTGACATGATAGGATCACACAGTTGCTGCAGATTTGTTGGCTGGACAGCCATGATGTAAATCTCCCATTCCACTGCATCCAAAAGGTGCTTTATTAAAGTGAGATCTGGGGAGTACAGTGAACTCATTGTCATGTTCAATAAACCAGTTTGAGCTGATCTGAGCTTTGTGACATGGCACGGTATCCTGCTGGAATCAGCCATCAGAAAACGGGTGCACTGTGGTCACAAAGGGATGGACATAGTTAGCAGCAAATCATGGTTAGCATTTAAATGATGCTCACTTGGAACTAAGGGACCCCAAGTGTGGCAAGGAACTATCCCCCACACTGTTGATACAAGGCAGGATGGATCCATGCTTTTATGTAGTTTTGCCAACCTCTGCCCCTTCCATCTCAATTTTGCAGAAGAAATCAAGACCCATCAGAGCAGGCGACGTTTTTCCAGTCTTCTATTGTCCAATTTTGGTGAGTCAATGCTGTAAATGCAAAATAATACTGTATCCTCTCCAGCACAATGCAATTATTTTCAAGTAAAGTCAACTGTTAGTTTCTAAAGTCTTCAAAATGATGATGCATTTTATACTGGCACAATTGATTGTAGAATTCTTATTATTGAACTTGTCAGGTAATTTTCAGTAGCATCACAGTGGAAATGTAAAAAACAGCAGTTTCAGTGATGCTATATCAAAATTAATACATTGAATATTTGCTCTTTGTTGGGGGGGTAAACATATTAAACTAAGAATATATCACACGTCAGTTATAAGCCAATCAGGTTATGGCATTAATATTATCACCACATGCTTTCCAAAAAGAAAAAAAAAAGTTGAACATTTCCTTTAAGAAAATTGGTTTAATAATAGCAAACCACACAGAGGACATATTTTTTATATTCATGAATAAAATGTTTTCACTACATTTCCTGTTAGACTTGGTGAAGGCCCTGGGGAGCAGCCTGAACAACCTTCTGCCAATGTGAGGGAGCAACAACAATATCAAAGTCCTTTTGGATCACTAAATCCCTTACCCAGTCATGCAAAGTCAGGCCTTAAACCCTCACTGGCTCATTCTTTCGGTCACTACCCAGAAGCCTTATGACCGCAGGTCGGTAGCAAAGAGAATACTGACCAGAAAACAGTGTTTCAAGTGATGCACAGAATCAAAACACACTCTTCCTGGTTCTCCTGCTTCCTGACAAACCTGAACTATTCTGCATGGATCATATCACCCCACTAATCGAGCAGCCCAACATTTATCAAGGAGATAACTAGTTGCTCAGAAATGCAGATTCTGCATGAACTTGATAGTCTAAAATTAATGCATTTTTTTTCACTCAAAGAAATGCAAATTTATGCAGATAAGTCATCCAAAATTGAACCAGATCATCTACTATGGAGGAGTGCGTGACAGATTTCAAGAGGAAACCTGTGGCGTAAGTACAATTTAGGTATTAGCTTTCTGGCATGTATTGTTCTTGGGTTATTATGTTTCTCAAGACTGTGCCTACACACAAGAATGTCACAATGATGCATAATGTCCCACACCTAAAGCACTGGAACAAGACACGATGTGTAGCAGTACTCACATACACATCTATCATCTGCTCTTCTTATGAATTGGAATCCGTGGGCTGTATTTGTTAATAAAACTTTACACTGTTTGGATTTCAAACTTTAAATGGCTTAAAGCACTAATAGCAATTTGCTAACTGCCATTACGCACTACAGGTAATAATGTACAAATTTGTCCACATTTGAAAACCTATGACTATGAATCATTAAAAAAAATCTGATAAAGTTATGTTCACTACATAATTGTTCAGAAGCAATAATGATAAACATATGAACCCAGTCCCTGGAAGAGATGCTGCAGATTAACTTTGTCGTTTTAACTGCTGGATTTCCAATATACATATGTGTAAACCGAAGATGAAATTTCTTGTTTAATCTTCTACATCAAATTGGTTTCATTCTGGAAGTTACAAGAAACAACAGAAACCATGTTGGAGAAAAAAGAAAGTAATTCAACCATGACATCTGGCCAATAGCCTGTCACTTCTATCAATATTAAAATAAATGGCATCTCTGTCATTGACAGAAACATAATGTTTAAAACAGAATTCAAATTATGAATGCTGACACGAGCTTTCTGTCTTACTGCATTTTTTTTTATTTCAGTCTTTTTAAAACCACAGGACCAGCGCTATTTTAAAAACATCTAACAAGATTAAGAGGTGAGTGCCACATAACTCTCTCACCCATGACTACCCGATGGAAACACAGAAAGAGGCCATTTCTATGGAAATGCAATGTTTACACGCATGGGAGAAGTCTATTATCTGCCATTTTGAAAATGTTATGTGCACAGTGCTTCCTGGGGTTTCTACCTCATATTGCTCTCAGCCTTTTCTTCCTTGTTTTGTTTTGTTTTTTTGTTTGTTTTGTTTTTTTTCTGTGTTCATCCAGAGGAAAAACAAATGGTGTAAATGTCCTCTTGCCTGATTAAGCACAAACCCTTTCTGCTTCTTCTACATCTATATATTGCTAGAGAAGTTTTTCACTAGTGTCCCCAAAGTACCTCTTTCAGAAACCGAATGGGGTCTTTTTCACCTTGAAAGCATTTAAATGGAGTTGGTAGGATTGGACTCTTCTCTCCCCACTCTAGCAAGGTGTGTCAGGAGTTCAATGGTGTTCTGTGAAGCGTGACGTTATACAGGGGAAGCAATGTGTCTACTGCAAGAGAATAAAGTGATAGTAATGCATTGACAACACCACTCATGTCCCAGAAAGTAAAATATGTCTCTGAGAAGAGACATCTTGTGATGTTCAGTTTTGATTTTTTTAAGAGTCCTACAAAAGTGTCCCAAGAGGTAAGGTACACTTTGAGATTTAAAGAACAGGTTTGATCCAGAAAAGCACGGTAACACAGGAACTCGGAAGAACCACAGTGGAGACAGTTATTCCCATGGTTTTGATTTGCATTGCATACTTACTTTGTCCACAGCCTGCTGGGTCTGAAGGATAAAATCTGCCTTCTCAAACTCAAGGAGACGGAGGGCAACATTTCAGAGCGAGGAGGCAATACTCCCTGCCCTTAAACAGGTGGGATGGCATACAGGGATCTCTCTACACACGTGTTGGATGACAGCCTTTTATGAGGAGCATCTATACTGTATGTTCTATAGCCTGATTCTATCTGCTTATTCCAACTTTGATCTGTAAACTCAAATTTCCAACTGGTGAATTCAGGAATCATTAATCATAATGCCAACGCCAAAGTGTCGCACTGGCCATAAAGAATCCAGGTCTGAAAGAAAAACAAAGGTTTCCCCCAGTGGAGCTGCAGTAAACTAAAACAATCTTCGGTTGGTTTGTGACCTGCAACCACATTCGTTGTCCTGTGAAGCTATTTTTTTCTCTGTAATGCTTCAGACTCTCCCTGTAATAGTAGTCCAACATTTGACCAATATTTTTCTTGACTTTGTCTACTGTCTTGTGTTGTGTTGGCAATGTTCAAGCAAGAGATCCCAGAAAAGGGATTTGTTCCTTGACAAGTCAGCTGGACCTTCACAATTGCTGCAGACAGCTTCCTTTGTCTCTTTTTTTATAAGCCTCCAACTGCCTCATATTGTATTTGCAGAGACACTCAGATCATGTTTCTGTGACATCCATGAAAAAACACACCCACACATGAAGCTTATAATTCATGGAATTCAACTAATTTGACAATAGGGGGGATGAGAAAAGCAGATACTTTGTACCGTAACCAAAGCCTTTTTTGACTGTAACTGATCGATCATACAGTGTAACACATTGATCTTTGAGTTAGCAGTGCAATGGACTGGTAACCTGTCCAGGGTGTACCCTGCTCTTGCCCAATGCCATCTGGGATATCCAACAGTATAGTATTTTGTTGTGTTAACCCAGGATCAGCAGTCCTTCATTATTATTGCTTAATTAAGTGTGAGACCACATGCAGGAAGTTCTTCCACTGACCTCTAATTGATGTTTCTTTTTCCCTCAAATGTACTGGATCATTATAAAAAGTATTCTTATTACCGTTGTATCTGAAGAAAAAAGTGTAAGAAATGCAGTTTAGAAATGTATATATATATATATATATATATATATATATATATATATATATATATATATATATATATATATATATATATATATATACTGCACGTTATAACACAACTGGATGGACAAATTATTACTTAACTATCAACAGTGCTACAAGCATGCCTCTGTTTTACACTTTTCATCATTAGATAAATAAAACTATTATCGATCACAGGTTTGAATTTCAAGACATTGCCACTGCACTGAGCACCGTGAGCTGTTAGACAGAGGTTTGGCACTTGTATGCAGGTTTGGACTTTGTGGTCAGGACACATGTCTACTCTGTCTACTCTCAGTAAGGCTGAGCGTGAGTGTGTTGAACACACTGTCACACACACCATCTGTTACCTCCAACACTCCTGGCTTGGACAAACACGGCTATGAGCAGGTAATGGTGCAGACAAAACTTCTGACCTTGACACTGTCTCCTATGTGTGATCAGCACAGAGAGAGAGGCAGATTGATGAGAGTCTTTTTGATTTTGGATTGTGTGAGAAAGGTAGCAGAATCCCACGTTGCCTGGAAACCTGTCTATCTTATGGTGTGTGGTGAAAGATGGGGTCTTTCTCTGCCTCCCTTATCTTATTCAACTTCAAAGATAAACATCAAATCACCTCACTCAATAAACGCATTTCTTTTTTTCTTTTTTAACCTTATGCGATACATCAAATGTCAGTACACAATTACCTATGCAACACACCCTTTCTCACATGCATCTCCGTTTTAACCGAGGGGTTCTTAAACGTATTCATTTGCATAATGTATACTTTTATTTAATAAATAACATTTGGGATTTTTTAAATAGACGGTTGTATAAGACACTACATCACCATAATACAGAATAAATGGGTTTTTTTTAAGTTTGCATGACTGAGTGTTAACGATGAATTTTGTATCAAGTCATTTGGTACAATTATGCTCACCGTGTTCTTGAAGATTCCTCTACATGTCATTAAAGTTCACCTTGATGGATTTTGTGAGGTTATTAATTTCTTAAAAAGCCTATTTATTATCCCCTCTATCTCCTCTGAGAGACAGGACTCACAGTGGGTTAAGGTCATTTTGAGCATAAAATTTTGAAAAACTGTGATTTGGTGTCAGGTCACTTAAATCGACCATACCATTGTGGTTTGTCACGAGCGGTAATACAGTACTTTTTTTCCACTTAACGACACTAATCCAGTTTTGGTAAAGGCTTGCACTTTTAAGGTGGCATAAAAGGTCTCCACAACAACATGAACAGAGCTGCTGCCATAGGGAAAAATATTTTGTAAACATAATTGTGTGATAGATGAGATCTATCCACTGTAAATGATTCTCTTCACTTTACACCCTTTTCATACAGACTAATTTTAGTCATTGTCCACAATTATTATTCGATCTACTGCTGTGAACACAGTACTAAAAAAATGCTTTAATTTCACTTGCTAGATCAATGGCACCTGATACAGTCTCATCTCATTCTCATCCAACAGTGAGGCACTGCATTTATAATGCTATTGGCAATATTGAGCAGTATTGACAGCAAAGCAGGATAAGCACTTGAGGGAGCGGGCAGGAATGAAGTGCCATTTCTTCACAGCTGTACACCTTTGTAATAGCTCTTTCAACCATGAACGTGAAAATAAAATGCCAGCTACTAAAATCAGAGAGCTTTGTTTAAATCGTTTTACTCGTTGTGGATCTTTTGCTAGGATGGTGCAGGGTCAAGTTCAGTTGCAGACAAATGATAGCAGAAATAATGCATCAGTTCTGTGAGGGCAAATCTGAAAGAAAAACGAGGAATGTTTGTGTGCTGGATGTACAAAATGGCTCTAGTATATCTAGTTGCAGGTGCAATGTTGCAAACAAAAAACAATGTACTGGGGTTCTAAAAATTATTTTCACTGAGTCACTAAAAGTATAAACGTAAACCTAGCAGGTGTAGATCACATGTTCTGATGTTTCATTTTATTAAAACAGAAATAAACTTGAAAAAAAGAAAGAAAAGAAAAACACTCCTGCAAATTGGCGACGAAATAATGATTAGGAGCACCACAGGTGGACTTTAACATCTTACCGAATCAAGAAGGACATAAAAATTGAATAAAGAAAATTAAAATCTAATAGAAGACAGCCAAAGCAGCGTACTTTGATTTACTCCATCATATTGCTGACTATGCCTTTGAGTATATCAGCTGTCTGCGATCATTTGCTCCCTAAAAATAAATAAATAAATAAAACCGTCATGATATGATCATAGCTGTAGCAGTTTAGATTTTCAAAAGATCTAAACTGCTGCTGAGTTTTAAGGTTCAGATTTATTGTGCTTGTTACATTCGCGCGGTAGTTTCTCCCAGGGAAGCAGACTGGAGAGGAGGGGCTGAGCTGTGCTGCACCGTTCAGCTACTCACCTCTTACTGAATCCCATCTCCACCTTTCATCCCTCAACTTGTCCCGCGTAGGGATGGATGAGTTCCACCGCTGTTGGACGCTGTAAAGTATCAGAAGAATGCGGCTGAACGGGAGAACTGACAGTCACTGGAGGGTCTTTGGGCGTCGGTGATGTTTGCAATTGGTGACTGCAGAAACTGCCAACGTGTCGGCGAGTCGACAGACCACAGCTTACTGGTGCGCTCTTGGAGAGGGAGAATGGACATGTGAATGAGAATGATTTCCCTCAGCGGCTAAAAGAACTATTTTGGTTCTTTTACTTCACTAACTCGGAATAGTAAATTGTCTCAAAGTCTAACAAGTGAAAATAGGATTGATTTAGATTCTTTTTTTGTTTCTGCTTGGGGAGGAATTCATGCGCCGATAGCTTACGAGGCCAATATGCCAGAATGGGTCCTCTACAGTGTTTATTTCTCTGTGGACTTCTGTACACCCAAACCTATGGTAAGTTTATAAAGGCATGTCTTACTTAACGTCGTGGTTTAAACGATGTCATCTCCCACGTTAAGGTATAGGAAAGACATTCAGATGCGACCCGATGCGTATTCGACAACAGTCTCAGCAGCTCAAGTGCACCAAGAAGATACCGAGTACGGCACATGATTAACAGTTGATACTCTTGAATTCACAGTCATCCTATCATAGTTTTCGTTTTCTTTTTAATTTAGTCCCTGTGTGAGATATTGTTCCAGACAATATCTGGATGTCTAGGTAGACAAAAGTTGATTATTTATTTATAAGGGCTACTCCAGCTCAGCACAATTCTTACTTGAATTAAATCGTTGACAGCTTCTCAATACACAGTAATGTGAGAAAAAAAGAGTCCAAACAGCCAAACTTAACTTTTTCTATATTATCAGAAATAATTATGTTCCCTTTTTATTCCCCTTTTAAATATTTATTCTATACTCTCTCAATCTCGTGTTCTATTTATATCAAAACCTATAATTGTTCCTGCTGTACTCACATATTGCTTTAATTCTCTTTATCTTGCGTCAGATATGTGGCCTCACGCTCAGGTGGATCAGTTAACTTAATGCAGCTTAGGGTTTCTCTGACCTGAAATGTCTAATGTGACATGGAGACATGGTTCACTCATATAGTCCTGAAATGTGTCCCCAGCTGTTAATGTGTACAATGCAAGGACCTTTTAATATATGTATATAATGCATATTGTATGTTCAAATTGATTTGCACTTTTAGATTTTAAGATTCTGGACCTGAAGTGTTGTTCATATCATGAAGTGTTTTGTACTACTTTGTCCCATATAACACAAATCTGTGTCAGTAGAGTAAATGTTGTGCAGGTGTAAGCACTACACAGCAGATAAAGTGGGTACTGATAGGGGTGTTTCCTGTACACTGGAACTGCTGAGTTTATATGTTACAGCGTGTAAATGCAGAACAAAAGTGCAGCAATGGCTCTTCTATCATCTCTTCTTTATCACACTGTAGTGCTCAGCTTATGTTGGCATGAGTGGGGGGTGTTGCTTGAACTCTAAGGTCATTATGGGAGTTGAAGTTTGTACTGGACTGCTGCTGACAGGTGTTTCTGGTGATTGGCACACCACATTTTGTATACATTTGGGTTGAATCAGCAAATTCTTACAGTCACATCAAAAGCTGTTGTAAATGCAGGGCTGTTGCATTGGTTTTGTACGGGATTCTGCAGCTATAAATCTAGTTATTCACATTTTAGCCTGTACATTTCAGTATCAAAATTTATTCAAACATCTGTAAGAACGAGCCTCTTAAGGAGCCTCATTGCTTTTGTCTGAATTGCGACAAAGATGTAGGCACACTGTGATTCTTAATAGAGCATTATAATGAGAGTTTTCAATGTTAATACATATCCAGGATACCCATTCTTAAGTTTTCAGTTAAATAAATCTTCCAGTTATAAGCTGAAGCCTGTACTGATAAAACAATGTCAGCTTAACCTGGCCTTTATCAGAGTGTCAACTGCTTGTAAACTCCTAAATAACTGCTTATTTTCTTCTAGACTTTGAGTGCATGCTTCAGCACCATGGACAGATCCCTGTAAAAAGGCATGCCTCAAAGGCTGAGTCTAAACTCAGGCATTCCTGAACCAGAAAATAGACATTTTTGAATAATAAAAACAAAATTCTAAATGTATCTATCACTAGAATCTTCAGTTTCAGTCTCCAGCCATAATATAGTCACATTTTAACCCCAATTTAAGGAGTTATATATATATATATATATATATATATATATATACATAAATTCAAATCTATCCCTTCTTTCTACACTCATTTACATTCAGGGTCATAGTGTGCATGGAGGATGCTTTGAGCAGGAAACAGACCCCCCCCTCAATGAGATGCCAGTCCATCACAGGGCCAACAGACTGACAGGACCCCACAGGACCTTCTTGCTGTTAGATGACAGTACCAACCACTGAGCCAATGTGCCACCCGCAACTTAAACCATCTAATTTAAATTCTGTTGTCTGGCAGCACAGGCCTCAAATTCTGCATTAGCTACAGTGGAGACTGGGTAATGGGACAACCAATTAAACAAAGCCAGTATTCCATGAAATGTGTGTTTGTTTGTGCGACTTTACAGATCCACACAAATGCTATAGATTACAGGGTTTTAAAAGCATTTTTAATACACAGTGTATCACCGTGCTTTGTCATGCTGGTGCCAGCTAATGGAACACTTTTTGTCAACAAACCGCTTAACATTATAGAGCGTTGCATCAATTTTCACTCACTTTTGTGACTTTATTTCAGTGGCTGTAGAGCAGCCTATGATCACAGTTACCTCTGCAATTTTTGTGATTTGTCACCAGTGCAGGTAAAAAGACAAGAGAGTGTGTAACATCATTTTCATTTATCTGTATCTTGTTTATTTTGGCCTTACGGCAGTCTAACTCAAACATGACACACTCGTCGTGTTTGCATGCACGCAACAGAAAAGACCTTTTAACTCTGATATTATAATGTGCTCATACACCATGGGACAGATGAAAGTTGTGAGAGTGTCATGTCTGTAAACAAACACAGTGCCACTACATTCAGGTCATTACTCTGTGACATCTAGAGGTGGAATATATGAAACAGCACTGAATTGGTTAAAGGCTTTCATGTAGTCAAATAGGATGAGGATGACTACATCCACATGACATTTGCTGGAGATCACTTATCAAATACTGGGGTTAAAATGTAAATATTATTTATGGTAAAATGGAGCCACTGATATGAAAAGAACATAGTGAACTTTGCACATCCTCAGCATTAAATCACAAAGTGAAAAATCCATTGTAGCAGTCACAGTGATACACCCACTGAGACAACATGTTTGATGATGTCAGTGTTTGATGGAACGTGTTAATGAAAAAGCTAATGAGATATAATGACTCCTTAGCTCCTGTCTGTGAAAGTAAATATGGAAGCTTCGGTTTAGTAATGTAGCACATTGTAGAGCAAATAAAAACCTGACACTAATCAACTTTTTTTTTCAGGTACTGTAATGAAATCAAACTCAGTGTGTTCCACCAATCATATTTACAAATTGATGTAGAGCTATGACTGGGTGTTTAAATAGCAGTGAAAAATATTATTTTAGTGAGAGATGTAAACCGTTTCTTATTTTCCAACATAATTCCCAACATTTCTCTCTGTCCTCAGCCATCATTATTTTAATCAAGAGAAGTAATCAACAATTTCCTTTTTCTTTTTCTTTTTTTTTTTCCATTTTGGAGATACTCTATGATAAGTCAATATTGCTTTACTACTAATGTATGACACTTTGCATTCTGGGCTTCTATTAACTACAATTTTAAAGGCTGTTATTCCATAATTGCTATTGCTGCTCTTGGTAACTAAAAGACTATCTGCCTTTCTCCCAAACATACTGCTGGTTAGAAGGAAATATTTGTGTGTATGAAATAAACATTATCATTATTCCTTCCCTTTAGGGTCTCGTCTTCGCCAGGAAGACTTCCCTCCCCGCATTGTGGAACACCCTTCTGACCTCATTGTGTCCAAGGGGGAGCCAGCCACTCTCAACTGTAAGGCAGAGGGTCGTCCAACCCCTACGGTGGAATGGTACAAAGATGGGGAGCGTGTTGAGACAGATCGTGAAAATCCCCGCTCCCACCGTATGCTGTTGCCCACTGGGTCCCTCTTCTTCCTGCGCATCGTTCATGGCCGACGGAGCAAGCCGGATGATGGCACCTATGTTTGTGTGGCCCGAAACTATCTGGGGGAGGCCATAAGCCGGAACGCATCTCTAGAAGTAGCATGTAAGTTTGACTTTTCATCATGCCCCTCTAGGCACAAAGGTAATAACATGGTCAAAGAAATCTCACTGTTGTGTGGGGAAAAAAAAAGAAAAAAAAGAATATGGAGTATGGGTGAGGCTGGTAACCTTTTGTGGGGTATGTGAAAATATGGAAATGTGTTAATATTGCATCTGAAAAAGGTAGCGGTTAAATTAAGCAAACATTGTGGAGCTGTTGTGCTACTGTATCTGGGTATGTGATGTCATCTGTCATAATATGTGCAGCATCACACAACCTTTCCACTGAACCTACAAGTGTGCGTTATTACACCCAGCCGTGTGCATAACATGTGTGCACATATGTGTGTGAATATGTTTTCTGACTGCTAGTGAGACCTGTTTGGATGACCTGTTAGAGTAATGTATGGGCAAAGCTGTGAATCGCTCCGGGGAGGGAGAGCAAAGGAGGCAGGATTTTAACCCAGCGAACTCCCTTTCAGTGTTTGGATTTGGAAAGATGCAGCCAGCTCCCAGCCAGTTCTCTCCCTGTGTGGGAGAAAGGCGCTCTGGGCTATTCACATTTCCATTATGTGCTAAACTGAGCTGATTTCTTGCCATGAACAAGATGCACACACGCTCGGACGCACATGCATGCACACACAAACACCCACACTGTCTCTCCTGCTCTCTGTTTATCATTAGCACAGATGGGAAATTCCATGCAAACAATATATTGCAATTTGATTTAAAATAAATTAAAAAATAAATTACTATAAAAATGACATTCTACTCTATTTGCTTTTTAATTGTAAAATGGGTGAGTATGAGAACTGTTAAACTTAATGACTTGACTATAATGCACTGTGGTTACATTAATATAGTTAAAAGAAGGAGCTCTCACAGTCAGAATCATGGCACTGTTGTGACTTCAGCTGATTTGTCACCTTCAGCTATATTGGAAAGTCATACAATATGAAGGAAAAACTGAGATGAAGCATGAACCTTATAGCAACTCGAGACACTATCTGATATCTTTGTGCCTTTTTTATACACCACACTGTCTCTTTGTCTTATTGCTGTGTTCACATTAGTCTCTTGTGTTTCTGTTGTCTTCCTTTAGTGGCGATTTCTCTTCTTTGTTTCAAAACAGTGAACTGTCCTGAAAATGCTGAGGCTTAAGGTGATGGTGGGCATGCAATAGGACATATAAATCGAGCCATAAGAATGTGTGCGTGTCTCTGTGTGTATGTGTGCATCAGAGGATATGGCATTGGCTTTCACACATAAAACGAGACATTGTGGTGTCGGGTATTATAGCTGGTATTATCTAGCATCCCTGTCTCACTGTAACTGGAATTTACACTGTACTTTAAATCCCATTTACACTGCATTTCTTGAGCTGTACAGTTTTCTTTGAAGATAGTGAATAATTCTTTCTTATAAAGAAACCAGAGACCCAAAACTGTCGTTACAGTGTCAAGAGACACATCTTCTGGCTGCTTCACTGATTCCCTGGACTGAATAGAGGATGACTTTATGAACACAGTGACTGTGTCAGAGTGATTTTGTGGGGATTTTCTGGTTCTCCCTAAATACAATAAAGCTCATTTGTATTTTGTAACTCAAACAGGCATTCTGAATTCATTTTCTGAGTTAATTTTTACATTCTTCGTTAGTGCTTAAGCTGCAGCTATTACAGTATGTGTATTTTTTTTAGTTTGTAAGAAACATCATGCTATATCATCAGCTATGCAATTTTTTAAAATGTTACCCAAAATAAAGAAGCAGCATCTGAATATTAGTGAGTATAGAACTGTATTTCCCAGACCAGCTTTATTGTTCACTGAAATGAATATGTATTATATGTTTTGCAGCATATTATATCATTCCTGAAGTCATTCTTGAATCCAAACCCACTGGTTTATATTTTGGTATTCACAGCACCATGTCGGTGCACGAGGGCATATTGAAGGATCAATGTTTGCTCAGTGGAGTACACCTGATACTTACTGTTAGGCCCATACATATTTGGACAATGACACTTTTCTTTCCCTCTTTACACCACCACTGTTCCAACCTTAATTCAATGGGACTAACAAAAGTATTATTTTCAGAGGCTTAAAATTAATTGGACAGACTTAACATAACTTTAGATGTAAGGATTATTTTTAATACCTGTATGAAAATCCTTTGGGGTCAATGTCTGACTGAGCATGCTCTATTGGGTTGATGTCAGATGACTGACCATTGAAGAATATCCCGTATCTTTGCCTTGAGAAACTCTTGGGTTGCTTTTGCCGTATGCTTTGGTTAATTACACATTTGAACTGTGAAGCTCTGTCTGATCAGTTTTGTTGCATTTGGCTGAATTTGAGCAGAGAGTACAGCCCTGTACGCATCACAATTCATCTTGCTACTTCTATAAGCAGTCACATCATCATTAAACACTATGGACCCAGTTCCACTGGCAGCCATACCCATACCGTAACATTGCTTCCACCATGTTTGACAGATAATGCGATATGCTATTGATCACGAGCTGTTTCTCTCCTTCTCCGTGCTTTTCTCTTCTCATCATTCTGGCACACATTACTCTTGGTATCATATGTCCAAAGATTTTTTTTTTCCCCCAAAACTCTTTTAGATGTTTCCTGGGGAAGTCTAATTTGGTGTTCTGGTTCTTGAGTTTAACTAATGTTTTGCAACTTGTTGTAAGTGCTCTATTTACATTCATGAAGGCAACTCCTGGTTGAAGCCTTTGACAGCAATACTGTACACCTACCCCAGCAACAGTGTTCTTGATTTGGTTAAACATCCTGAGGTTATTTTTCTTAACCAAGAAAAGACTTCTCTGATCATAAATTTTACTTTTCTTCTGTGGCCTTTCACACCATTTGGTGTTGCTCAGTGCATTCGTTCTTTTCAACAATGTACCAGATTTGGCCAGTCCCATCGGTTTATTTTGAGTTTCACTCTAATGATGGTCTCCTTCACTTGCGTCTTGGCTGTTATATGACCAATGGAAACCCACAACAGATATAACAAATATTTTTAATATGCATTACATTTACAGGACTTGCCATGTAACTGCTCTGAAACAGTCTGGTTCACTCAATTTCCAGGTCTTTTAAAGCCGAATGCCTTGCTCAACTTCTCTCACAAATTCGGCAGTGATCATTGGTGATCTGATGGGCCACTTTAAATCAATAAATCAGTAACATGGGTTTTTCAATTTGTCTCCTCATGTATACACAGTGTCAAGGGATAGGTTGAATTTTCTACGGCCATTCATACATACAAAAAAGTACAACCAGGGCGGCTTTTAGTCTTCTTTGTGTAATTCAGAATATCGTGGCTACAGGGATGCATAATCGCATGACTCCTCCAGGGGCTGCAGGTTTCTGCCAGTAATGCTGCAGCTAAAGTTGTCATGCAATGCTCCGGGTGGGAGCAAATGGGTATATGTAAGTGCTGTGGGGATGATCTGACAGTGAGTCTAGCTCAGACTGGTCTGTTTCTTTAGGAGTCCACACACATCCTCAGATTTTCTAATGGGCTGTACCATTGTATCTTAACCAGTGGCTTAGAAAATGTAGCTAACTAGAGGGGTCCTGCTCCCTCGGGTACATTTGTGCTGTACAAGCTCAATTTTGGTGGTTCGTCATGCATTTTGTGAGCTTGAGTCTGAGTGAAATTTGAAGAGACATTATTCATTTTGTGTGATGCAAAACACTTCAGCTGTTTAAGATGGCATCAAAGCTTAAAATATGTAAATTATGCAGATATGCCAGACAAATCTACAGCTGACAGCCTGGCAAAAACAAATGATATACCTCACAGCATTTGTTTGTCATATAAATTAGCCACTCCATAAAAAAACATCTATTTGTACACTTTTTTTTTTCATACTCCGTGAGGATCTTCTAAAATTACTTTGGGTAAAATATCTCCCCCCAAAAAAAGCACACACAAAATATGAGTGTTTCTTTAAATCTGAAGAAATAATTGCATTTAATTCACCATCTATTTATTTCCTCTATTATTCGATTTGTTACTCACTAACACACTGGCATATTTAAAAGCCTTTGCCTTTAACTTCCTTCTTGTGCCTAATCGTCTAGCTTCAGGCTGACTTCAATACAACTGTGATGTCTACAGGGACAGTATTAACATATTTTCATACCATCTGCATGGTTATTTCTTCCTCGTTAAATCTTTTAGCATACTGTGGATATTTTCCAGAATCATGGGTTTACAGAGGAAGTGTTTTACATTGAACACATACCGTGCTTTAGCTCAGCAAGAGTGAACTAACCCTAAATAAGTAGGAGGGGAAAAACAGAAGAGTAGCGAGCATAAATTTTATCCTTTGGACAGTGGGAGCATATTTACAGTCTAAGCTGATGGACTACAGCAAGGCACAGAGAATTTTCAGCCTTGTCGAAATTCTATTTCCTGACCGTCTTATTTGGTGTATATCTGACACAAATGATAACATCACCCATTTCAAAGGTTGGCGGGGAAATGCCTGTTTATTATTAGAATAAATAGAATAGTTATTTTTTTTCTTGATAAACAAGACTCATTGTGCTTTTGGAACTCTTGCAGCATGCCACTTGAGTCTCACACATCCAAGTATGTAACTTTAATAATCAACAGTCACCTGCTGTCAGCGTGTACAATCACACTTGGCCAACCACTGAGCCAGCGTTTCACATCTTCACTCTGTTAAGTCAGACATTGCAGCTGAGCGCTACTTCTGAGCAATGTGAACAAACAACTGTGCAACCTCCAGGCCACCAGTGGACTGGCACTAATCATCAGAGTGAGTGGCTGTTGATGGAATTAGAACAGCTTCCTCAAACTATTAAGAGAAGGGACAGAAAGACATAAACAGTGATGTGTTGAAGGGAGTTGTGGGCGGAGAGGCGGCGGATGCAAGGGTGTTCATTAGCACAAAACTCAAGAACAAGATGAGTCCCCTTCTGTTCAACTGTGCTAGGAGAATTAGATGTATAGTCACTCAGCCAGACAATCATCAATTAAATCCTCCCAAGTCTCAGACAACTAGCGAACTAAGCAGACACACTGCTACATAATTTTTTTTTTCGTTCTCTATGGTAATCATTTTTGCTGAAAGATTAAACACGATGGTTATTCTGATTTTTTTTTTTATAAATTTTTATAATTAATTCTTTGGAAGTTTGGTTTTGAACAGAAATGCACTAGGTAAGCCTCTATTAACACAAGGCTTAAAAATAATCTCAGATATTTTTGTCAAGCTAACAGTGCATGACATAAAGAGTATTGTGCAAAGTCTTGAATCAGGCCTCATTTCTTTATATCTTGTTAGAAAAAAGGGAAATAGGTGCAGCGATTTTTTGAAATGTGCAAAAACAGAAATACAGTATACCCAGCAAAAAGAATCTGTGTACAATTCTTATAAGCTTGAAAGTCAGTATTTGGTATGACCATCTTTATTCTTCAACACAGCCTGAACTCTCTGAGGCAGCTTTCCTTTCGTTTCTTTAAGTAGTCTTCAGGAATAGTTCTCCAGGCTTCTTGAAGGACAATCAAAGCTCTTTTTTTATTCTGTTCTCTGTTAAATTAATTCCACACTGCTTCAACAGGGTTGAGGTCTGGACACTGAGGAACCCAATCCATGACTGATTGTGTGTTTTTCTATCCAATTTTTCTGCTTTGGCAGTGTGTTTGGGATCCTTATCGTGCTGAAAAATGAAGCTGTCGCCAGTCAGATGGTTTCCAGATGGTATTCATCAAAATGCAGCTCCAAATCATGACAGAGCCTCCACCATGTTTTATAGATGGCTGTAGATACTCACTGCTGTACTTCTCTACTGACCTCCTCTGTATATGTTGATGAGGCTTTGAACCAAAAGTTTCAAATTTGGATTTGTTCCCATTGATTTTTCCAGTCCAGTTCTTATGTAATTTGACCTCAGCCTTTTCTCCGTTTCCCTTCCTTAAGAATGGCTTCCTGACAGCCGCCCTTCCCCTGAGACCATTTCTGATGAGGCTTCAGTGAACAATAGATGGATCAACTGAAGGTCCAGATGCATTTTTCAGGTCCACTGTCAGAGCTTTGCTGGATTTTTTTTTTTATTATTATTTCTTGAGGACATAACTTTCAAATAGGGTTCATCTGCTATTGATAGCTTTTTAAACCTGGCGCTTCTTCTGTCCTTAAATTGTTCAGTTTTTAAGGACACACTGCACACCATGCTGCGATATGCCAAGTTTTTGTTTAATAGCTCTAAAAATACTCTTTTATACCTGTCAAACTGTGTTGTTTTTGACATTTTTTTTCACATATTTCCAAAGACATTAAAACTTCAAATGACCTTGAAAAAAGCATGGAGATCCATTGCTTAGGACCAGGTTTTTTTTTTTTAAAAACGTGTAGTTCCGAGGAAGCAAAATATTTTTTAAAAAAAACAAGAAGAATGGGTCAAGACTTTTGCACAGTACTGTAAAAGAAAAGCTGAGATAATGATTATGTTCAACGTGTATGATGTAGTTTTGGGTGATATATTCAGTGTGCAGCCTGTGCTGTTATGTATATCATCACTCATCGTTTCCTTGTCACTGTGTCCTCTTCAATGATATGCATTACCCTGAGCAACGTGGCCTAATGTCCTGTAAGAGTCAAAGCAATGCTTTCTCCAGGCATGAAAATGTCTTCTTTCACAAAGTGCATCTCATAGAAGGCATCAGTTATCCCCATCATCATATTTGTGCTTTATAATGGGTACATACCACATGGGGAGTTTTTCTTTGGAAGGCATCTGTATTCTGGGTTAGAGTTTTGGTGTGAACAGTCATTACTATTTTAAGGTACTTACCTGTAGTTAGCGCTGATGGTGTGGATCTGAAAATGTAGTAAATCACTCAAGGTTTTAGTGGCTTTTCTATTGGGAGGCATTCTCTGGTGCTTCAAAAAGTGGCAAGTTGCCATTAATCATGCATTTCGCTGTTTTGAAAACACCCAGGGTTAGTGTCTGCCTGCCAGCCGTGTGTATTTCTAGGCAGACTGTCAATGTTTTGTATGAGTAGATAGGTTGGCCACATTGCACAGTCTGTTTCCAGTTCAGCAGCCCTTGTGTATCTTTCCTCTGTTTGCCCTGCTTTTGTTAAGCCAGTATAGGTTTTGAACCCAGATGATAAGAAGTGAGCTATCTCAGCTTTTCAACAAATGTAATCATTATCATTATAACTACATGTCCTCATAAGAAGTCCCCAACATTAGCAATTTACATTTTTTGTCCATGTTTGGGTCAAATCAGTGCAGTTTTGCAGTGTTATGCATGATTATTTCAAGTCTTGTCACAATTAAATCTGCTGTATTTGATGTGAGCAAATGAGAGCATATGTATAAGAAAGGAAAGCGGAGAACAGATAAATTCAAAACTGTACAAGAGCGTACTTCTTTAATACCCCCATGGGGGGGTCTGCACTTATAAAAAAGTGATGCTCCTCCACATGCATTTGCAATCCCAATCACACTGATGCTTTTTTTTCCATAGGGCCATCTTGCTGTTGCTAAGCAGCCTGTAATCAGCCATCAGTTTCCTGTGTGTCAGTGAGCTACATACTGTATAATTTACAGTAGCTTTATTAGGCAGCCAAAAACAGAAACCTTAAAGTTTGCCTTGAAACGAAGGAGAGAAATAAACCTCAAAATGGCCACAAATGAAAGATTACATGATTTGCAAATGAAAAATATAGCAGGATGATTGTCTCACAGCTGGGATATTCTGATTTTAGACCTGTTAGTTGACTGAGACTTTTCTAAAGTAATGAGCCTATAGCTATACAAAATGTTCCAAACATGTACTCACTTTCAGACTATAAGCCACTAAGAGAGAGCCTACCATGTTGTCTATTGGTGTCTAACTATCTGCTTTTTGCCTGGAGTTGTTTCCAAATTTTCTCAGGGTAGTTGTGATCTGTTTAAACATGTATTAATATTTCTAGACTACTGAAGAGTCAATCATTGGTAAGTGTATGACTTGTTATTGTGACGTAACAAGCTGTCTATTTAGAAAAAAATGCCTTCCCTCATTACACAGGAATCCATTAAAAGATAAAATGCCCAAGTTTTCCACAGCACTTAAATGCAGCGTACATTTGTAGATCACTGTGAAGCTCAGACTCCACATGCAAAAGTCACCTGATCACATGCATAGGGCATTATTATATGTGTGATAATTATCAGATCCTTGAAGTTGATGTGAGTAATATGTACTTGAGTACTTATTCAGGTAATGGTACGCACTTTTGTAAGTTGACTTTATTTGTATTCAAGTTATTTAGTCCATGTGTGTGGTAATCTTTTTTTTTTTTTTTTAAATCTTGTAAAACATATCCCATTGTTTTGAGTCAAATGTTTCTCTAGGTGTGATGTTCACTCTTTATGTTTGATTTTTTTCTCTGTTCATTTAAATTAGATACCTCAAGGTTTTAAGCAATACTAGCCATTTTTACTCCATCTCTGTTGTTGACTGCAGCTGAGAAGGCCAAGATCTTGCATTTTCAAGGGAGAGAAAAAGCTGAAATGCTCAGGGTTGAACTTTTTTTCTAATTTAGCTCACTCACTGAAAACACAACACATACACACAAAACCAGCGACACCACATTTTTAAATGTATTAAATAAATGTGTTCTGTCCAGAACAGTTCAAAGCTCGAATAACTTGATTTTTGAATGAGAATCTATCACATGTTACAGGTTTGATGTTGTATTGAGAAGAGTTTGAATTCAGCTGTACTGAGATCATTTTCTGTGGTGTTCTCTCTTCCAGCTGTAGAAACCCATTGAAAAGTATATGTGATTAGAATCTATTAGATATGTTTCATATGTTATTATTATTATTATTATTATTTTATTTTATTTTTTACTTTTTTTGACCCATGAGGTTGAATGCAAGCTACATGTTTATTTTCCTGTCTTTAAGACAATCTTATCTTAAAAGTATTTATAAACTGCAAATACAGAGGTGACCAGGGCAAGGAAGTAGAACTAATTTATGGATATTTTTTGGCTGAAGACAGTGAGAGAAGGGGCTAGCATCTGGTGCTAACTGGACCATGTTCACTCCTTGGAGGTTTGTGCATTCTGAGGTTCGGTAAGTTAGCTAAGGGCTAGCATCTGGTGTTAATTGGACCATGCAAACACCTTTAAGAGCTCTGGTGCACTTTCTTACAGTTGGTTGGAAGAAACATATGCCTGGCGTGAAGAAGCACACTGGCTTGATTTGCTGCGTTAAAGCTTGCTTTAACTTTCTAATTTATGAATGCATTTGCATGTGTGTGGAAATTTAAGATATAACATCTTACATTTTCTTTTCATATCCAAGATTTATTTGGTTTCCCAGATAAATGTAGCCTTTTTGCCTTGTTTTATATATTTTACCCAAGTGTAATGTTTAAAATGCTTGTCAGTTGTTATATTATTTTCTTTAGTCTAATAACAAAATTTAATGAGAATGGATGTTTGTACTTCCAGCTACTAGCAATTTAAATGTATGTAAAAATAAATTTGCTTCATTCATGTCTCCTTGAATCTACATATTTTATTTTACTTAAAATAACACACCAATACAACTTGTCCCCCTTCAAGAGGCAGTTTAAAAAATTATGACCAAAGATATTTTTTCAGAAGCAATTTTCAGTTACATGATGCAATTAAAATCAAGGGTGCTTAATAAACAGATCATTGCATTATGCATTTTGGTTAATTTTCATGGTCAGCTGATCTTTTTCCTCATGAGATTCATGCTGAATTTACAGATGTGTCATAAAGTTTAGGGCTATTCCTCACATTCCTGCAAAGAAGGGTGTGACAGAAACTAAAGTAACTTTGCCTGATGAAAAAGTACTCTGAAATACTCCACAGAGGAGTGCTTGACAAAGGCATTCAAATTTCTAATAGCAGAATAGATTATCTGCAGTTATAAATCTGACAGATTATAAAAAGTCTATTTTTTAAGTTAATGGTTTCTGGGTTTATTATTGCCCATTAACTGTAAACTTCAGCCTAATGACAGCAGCAGTCAGTGTCATCCTTTTGTTTAAGTGATTGTGTTTACTGAGTCAGTGGCTATTTCAGCAGAGGTCACATTGGGTCAAGCTACTCACATGCACCCGTCACAACCTGTGACTGGGGACTGCTGTTATGAATAAACCAAATATTCCTATCTACCTGAGGAGTCCTGTCCTCATATTGAAAATCTTCTTGCAAAATTGTGTCAAGAGTTGCAGCTTCCAGCTACAGATTTCTCATTGAGTGAGGAAAAAAATATGTTTACTGTCAAAGAAGCCTTGAGCTTTGATGTTTTAGTTGCAGTAGTGAGGACCGTGTGATGAGAATGATTTTCTTTTCTTTTTTTTAGACAATTAAATAACATACATCTAACAATGTTTGTCAGAAGAATTAATCATACAAACATTTGATGTTTTTATTTATTTATTTATTTTGTGTACATGTTTGTGTTGAGCTTGCAAAGACCATGCTGCAAAATCCATTTTCAATATGACGGATTACAAAATGATTCATTACACACCACTGTCTACTTTTCAAGGTATTATATTATGATGCCAAACACAGTACATTACTGGCTATAATTTAATGCAGTCGTGTTCCAACATTTGAATTTGAAATATGGCTATACATCTCCTTTTAGATGAGTTGGCGCTGGCTTAAGCTACTCCATTAGCAGACCTTGAATGGGGCCTTCACACTATTACAGATATAGCTGTAACTTATTGCGTCTGTCATCTGTAGAAGCTGCAGCTGGGTGTAGCTTTCTGTTTTCAGAAAGCTACACCCAGCCATGTTTTATAACAAATATGTAAAGCGCTGTGGCCCTATTAGGATGCAGAATGGATTACATTCAGAAATTAAATTAGGAGTTAAATTAAAAAAAGTAAAACTAAATTGGTAATTTAAAGTGACCCCTAGCATGATAATGTGATCGCGCTGTTTCTGTGTGTTTGCGTGTGGGCTCGGGTGTCTTTACTCATGTGTGATTGTGTGTGCATCTGAGTGTGACGAAGCAAAGGCGTGTGTCTCTTAGCAAAATGATAATGCTTCATAATTGTTGCACTGCAGTTATTGATGTACAATATCTGCATGTTCTTGATGTGGGTTGGAGGGCATATTCAGGCAGATTGGCTAATGCAAAAAAGAAACTATGACAAATTCGCATGCGGTTTTATTAAAATGTATTATCATCATTCTTTTCTTAGTATATTAAAGATCGCTGGAAGCTATTGAATGTGTTAAAATATCTGCTGTTTCACTGTGTAATACTGCTAATTTAAGTGTGTCTATCCACTCCCTTCTTCAGTCTGGTTGGGGTGAAGAGAGTGAGGAACATCACCAATCAGCCAGAGGGTCTCTGTAGTTGGTTTATTATTCATGTTGTCTACCCAACATTCTACCCAATCTAGGCCAAAGCGCTGTTATAACTGCTAAGTGTCACATGCAAGACTTCCGTTTGCCCATTCATTCACCTCCATTATATCAGTCCAGGCCGAAATCATCAAGTCCTTTCACCCTATACTCTGATTCACAAAATGTGGAGAGTGCGAGGACCAGGGCAGCAATAAAGTGACATCAGACTTCCACAGTATACACCTGAATGAGTAAAAAGGAATGGGACTATCCGGAAGCTTGATTAATTCATGAAATCCACAGAACGTAGTATTTTTCTTTTATCTAACCCCGAAACTCACATACTCAAGCATCTGTTCGCTCATGCTTTCACCTGGCTAAGGTTATTTCATAAATAAATGCTCTCCTACAAGACAGAGTGTGCTCTGTTATGTTTCCTGTCATTACCTTTTTATATCAGCAAATCCATAAAGTGCTGCACCCCTATGCGTTTTAATTCATTCCAAACTGTTGTAAAGGGTGTAATTGCAACAAGGCGGCAGATAGCATTATATCCTATCTGACGTGTCTTTTTGTGTAAAGTAAGCGATACTTACTCTTGGTGTGGTTAGCTGGGAGACTCGGGAATAGTGTGTCCAGGGTTTCTGATAATCACACAGCTGCTAACCATCTCGTGTTGTGTGGTTCACTTGTACTTTACAAGATTTAATTTCCTTTAAACCAGATAATCTTTTTAGTTCTTCATTCAGTTGCATAACCCTGTTTTTCTGATTTCATATTCTTCTCAACCTTGAACGCTCACTTGTCATTCTGCTGTCTTTATTACTTCCCCTCTCCAACATCCAGCACACCGTGTCCTGGGTTGTTCTTTATTTGTATATGCCAGAGACCTGCTAGATTGTGATACTTTAGGTCCTTGCTTATTCCTTTTATGTAGAATGTACAAAACAGATTTTCTAGGATGTTGGATGAATCAGGTGCCTTTTACTTTATAGATTTGTCAGTGCAGCTACTATATCTGAGGACAGTCCTCTACTGCAGTTGTAAAAATCCCTTATCTGAGTAAAAAATGATAGGAAACATGTCGTGAGCTACAGGGTCTTAATTTCATGCTTAAAGACACTTTAAAATAGTTCACAATGAGGGATGTCATGGCATGTAATTTTGTTTTTTTTTTTTGTAGAACTTAACGATTTTATTACCAAAGACTCCCCAGAAAATCATTGTTTTTCTTCTTTCTTTCTTTTTTTTTGTTTGTCTCACAAGACACTCACCTGGGTGCTTTATACACTAGGAAAAAAAGGTTATTTTAAGAAGGATAAGTGGAGATTGTACAACAGTAGTGTTTTTATGGAAGGCACAACACTTTATTTCATCTTGTTACTTTTTCCTTGCAGTTACCCTTTTACACCTCTGAGGGCTACTAGGAAAGACTAAGATGACACATGGTAACTTCAGTTACGCAAAATCAGGAAAACATACACTCACACACACACACACACACACTGCAATGAGTCAAGACAAAATTATCATTTTGGTTAAAAGACAATAGGACAGTACTATACAGAGCAGCAACACTGTAGAAAGGATGATGTCCCCATGGTTAGTGGGCTTGCTTGGTCTCTCATGCTCTAGTAGTTAATGTGTACTAGTTCATTGCTGCAGATGTTGTCCGCATGGGGACTGGAGCTGAGGAGTGACCAATAGAGCTCAACACAGGGAGGGATGGACAGTGTGTTCCAGAACAGATGTTTCCAGCCTTTGTGCATTTGTCATTTCAGCTTTAATCTGGTCAGTGAAGGGCATTAGAGTATATGGAAGGCAAAGGGCATAGATGCTGCATGGATGGGGACCCCAGCTGTCAGCACTCTTAAGAAGTCAGCCCCCCTCCCCCTCCCTCCACAAATCCTAAATTCACTCCAACATTCAAGGCCCTCCTAGTCAAATCCATACCCATGGACATACACAAAACCAAACACCACACTTTGTAATTGGCTCAGAATTAGGGCACATGGACTATTGTTGAACCTGTGGAGATTATGCATCGTGCTTGAATCTGTGGAGATTATGCAGCGCTGGGATATTATGCCTCCATTTTCTCTGATTGCCTCTTTGTATTATTTCCCTGCTTGTGCTGTAGTGAATACTTCACTCATTTTATCCTGTTTTCTTCCGTAATATTGTACCTCATTCTCTTTTCAGTTTTCACTCAGTTGTCTTCTGTTGTACAGAGTCTATTCCCCTCCCTCTACCATTTCCCCCCTCTTCACCCCCCCAACCCCCCCCCCCACTACCACTACCACCACCACCATCAACACCACCACCCTCCAACCCCCTTCTCTGTGCTTCTCCTCCTTAGGGCCTCTGGCTGTCTCCCCACAAGTGATGTTCTCCTGGCCAGATGATGCATGCATATCTCTTGTGTCTTCTTGATGCTAACTCACGTAGACATTTGCACGGCATTGTGGGATTCTGCTCTCGGTCATATTTCATGTAATGATGAAAATGATGATGGTGATGAGGAATCAGGGAGAGGTGGGGGGTGGAGTGCTTCTATTTTTTGCCCTTGTCTTTTCTTCAATATCAATCAGTGCATTGAGATTAGACAGTAGATAAATGGTGGTCACACAGAGTGTAACATGGGTAATAAGTTTTTAATTTCCTCTTTCACTTTACAGGAGTTCATGAGCAACACCAAGTATTATACAAAAAGAAGTAGGTTTCATCACTATTTGTGTTTTGAATCACTTTAGAAATTTAAGCTCCACCACTTTCATGGTTGCTAATCTCTGGGTCAGTCATTCTTCTTCTTTTTTTCTCCTTCACTTCAAGGGCACCCATGATTACTTGAACAGTGTGTTCAGGAAGAGGAAGAGATGGAAGAGATGGGAAGTGAAAATTATCCCTAATAGAGTAACATTTTCCTTGCAAGTGTGCTAACGAGGGAAAATGTGTTCTAAGCAAAAACGGAGTAAGAGGGAAACAGGGAGAATAAACATATTCAGTGAAGGGAGAGGGGAGGGAGGGTGTCATTATTGGATGAGTCTGGGCCATGGCAGACTTTTGGCCCTCCTACAGTGTCTCTTCTGTGTGTATGTGCAGCACATTTGTGTGTATTATAATGTTAGGAAGATACGCCGGTGCTTGTGTGCACATTTTAGGGACTTGCTGCTATGCAAAGCTTTGTCAGTGGATATAGCATCTATGGAAGAGAGATTTCTTCACAGTCTATGCTACACCCTAATTAATCTGCTTAAACCTGCTAGGCCTGTCTCCAGCACTCTTACACATCAGAAAAGCCAGCTCCGAATCCAACCAGGATTTTCTCCATGGATGCCAGTGGAAAATCATTCCAGCTTCACCGTTGACAGCTTTCTGTCAGAATGTGCGGAAATGCATATAGAGTAGAGACAACACAGACCTCATCATTTCCTATCATGAATACTGGATAGGGAAGCAGTTATCAAAAGGGGTCATAAAGCCCCTGAAACAGTCAGGTTGTTGGCTTATATTGCCTACCTACATCCAGTGCCGTTTAGATGACAAGCACTTCCACATCCAACAGATAAAGCAATTTAAGGTCAGTTCTGTTCTTTTAGCCTTGCCCGAGGGTATGACTGTGATCTGGATATCACAAAAACACTGGTAACAAAATGGTGACAGTCTTTTTATTTATCACTGGAACAACTCTCCTGTAACATCTAATGGAATAAATTCAGATGGTACAGCCAAATGTTTTTTTGTTTTTTTTTTGCAAGCTGTTGTGACAAACTGTTCAAACTTCTCTTCAATCCAACGTACTTACCTAACTTCATTCAATTCTGCTGAACAGCATGCTTTTAAAGAGTGCCACATAGAATTTCGAATTTCGGTGGAGATAAAGTTTCAGGCTCTTGGTAGCACTTAAGCAGATTATAGTGTAATGACTGGTGAATAAAGGAGTCATCACAGCAAGCAAAAATAGTGGAGTGTATGTGCACTTCAGTTTTAGTAAACCTGGTCAAACAGATACTGGACATAGCAATGTTACACTGGACCAAATGCTTTCTCTCTCTCGCTCTCTCTCTCTCTCTCTCTCTCTCTCTTTCTCACTTGCTATGTCATTAAAATTGTTACGTATACTAGTATAAAATTTGGAATGAAAGATTGAATACATTGATTGAACCTCCAATTTATGGAATGAAACTAATATATGGAATGGAAGTCTAAATATATTGAATGAAAGCTGATGTTACAGAGGCTCTAGCACCATCTTGTGTTTTAGATGTTTATTATTATAGCATACGATGTCGTTACAAGAAATAGCACTGTGAATAAGTCAGCAGGGAAGCCGAATTCCTAAATAATGATGTAACACTATGGAAAATGTATGTACTGTCCAAACTAATAATAACCTTTAGCTGACCTTTAGCGGTGCTAAAGGCAATCAAAATATTAACTACAGAGAAAAAAAATCCCGTTTTAAAGACCCATGAAGTCTGTGTATCTTGTAACTCAGTAAGTACTTTGGCCAGACCTGGGTCCGACTTTAAATATTTCCTAACACACCACGTCTTTTCACATTTTTAAAAAGATATTGAAATAAATTAGTTTTGTTTCAAAATCCCATTTGGACCTTTATCTTACTTCACTCAGTGATTCATTTAATTTTCATTTGCTTTTTACTTTCACTTTCACTTGCTGTTTAGCTGTTGGCAGAAAAAAAATACTTAGTTAGGTTTTTAAAAAGGAAAGGAAATTCATATTTCATTCCACATATTCAGACTTTCATTCCATATGTTCCAGTTTCATTCAATATATTGAAGTTACATTAAAAAAAATAATAGTGATAAACTACCCTCAACTACCCTTGGGGGTGTATCCGATTTTGACCTCACGCACAGATGTTCTGTATACTGTGCCAGCCACTTTGGAGTAAACATCAGGTGGCTGATGTTTACTCCATTCTGTAGTCAGTAGCCGTAGCCAGTCTTGTTAATGATCTGGTTGAGGGGGTTCAGGCCTACGCAGCAGTGGGGACAGAGCTTCTCCATGGTAAATCCCGCACTTGATGGTGACTTGTGCAATTTGCTTGAAATTGGCCTCCAGTGTTATTTTCCACATCCCCACTGAATTCCTGATGAAGGCTCCTGTTTATATTGTACAGTTCTAGGCATTTCAGGATCCATGTGTGAGAATACGAGTCATAGGCTTTGTTGTACTCAATCCAGTGCACAGGTTGATCAGTCTGGTTTTACAGTCTCAAGTGACTGCTCTATCTCCCAGTAGCTGGTTTTTTTTGCTCCTCTGGTGTTTCTGGGTCCCACTCATGTATTGAGCCATGTGCCTGCACATTTTAGACACTATAATGCCTGACAGGATCTTCCATGTTGTGCTAGGCAGCTTATGGCCGGTAGTTGGATGGGACCATTTGGGGCTCATCTCATCCATTAGCAGCTGGTTCATTTGTGTTGCTGGGCACTCATGGAGAGCATTTAGCTTCTTTAGCCACTAGGTGTGAATCATGTCAGGGCCTGGTGCTGTCCAATTCATCATATTTGAGGCTCTGTCTTGGATTTCTGCCACTGTGATGGTTATGTTATGTGTTGCATCCTTTTTCCCTATGCTCTTTTTGAGTGTTGCTTCATCTCATAATGTTGCCCCTCACTGTAGATCCCGGTGAGGTGGATCAGTGAGTCAATGTCTTGCTCACTCCTGGCATACAGCTTGATGTCATCCATGTACAGGAGGTGGCTATTGGGGACTCCACTCTATAATCTATATCTGTACCCACTCTTAGTAATGAATTGGCTTAGGGAATTGAGGCCTATGCAGAACAGCAGTGGGGACAATACATCCTCTTGGTGTATTCTGCACTTAATGGTAACTTGTGCAATTGCCTTGGAGTTGACCTCCAGTTTTGTCTTCTACATCCCCCTTGAGTCCGTGATGAATATTATTAGCACACTATTAGCATTGTACAGTGCCAAGCACTCCAGTATCCATGTGTGGGGCATTGAGTCATAGGCTTTTTTTAAGTCAAACAAGGTGGTGCTCAGGTTGAATGCCTTCATCCTTATTTGTGCTGCCAGGTGATCATGGAGTGCTTTTAGCCTCTTCAGTCAATAAATGTGGATCATGTCAGGTCCTGGCGCTGTCCAGCTCTTCATTACGGAGACTTATTACTTATTATTGGATGTCTGCCTTTGTGATGTTGACTTGCTCTTGTTCTGGGAGGTTACTGTGGTCAGCCACTTGGTGTTGCGTAATGCCTCTCTCTCCCAGATATTGTTCCAGTATTGCTCAGCCTCAGTATTGGGTTGGTCAGGTTATTTTTTCCCTTGGCCTCTGCTTTTCTAGTATAACTCTTAAAGTCCTGTGGCTAGAGTTGTGAACCTTTGTTTGGCACTTTCTAGAGCCTCATTTATGGACATCTTGTTGTATGTCTTTAGCATCAAGGACCTGTCTCTCATGATACCCTTCTGCACCTCAGTTAACCAACTAACATCCTCCTGGGTTTCCCTGATTTTGGCATCCAGCCTTCTTGTCCGGGCTTCTGCTACATGCATCCAAATGCCTCTAGGATTAGTGTCACAGTGGCAGGGCACAGTGGTGTACTGGGGCCTTTCTCTGATGGGACTTTGTCAGTGACCTGGGGGAGTCATGTTCTTGGTTGGGTCACTACCTTGAGTTTGGCCACAATCTTCTTCCTCAGCTCAGTAAATTGGAGCAACATAGGGTGATATATAAGACTGGAGGAAGGTGCACACAGGTGGACTATATTAAATGCAGAAGGTGCAATCTGAAAGACATACATAAAGGAGTCTGCAAGGTGGTGTCAGGGGAGAATGTAGCTATACTATATTGCCAAAAGTATTCATGCATATGAACTTGAGTGACATCCCATTCTTAATCAATTGGATTTAATGTGATGTTGGCCCATGCTTTGCAGTTATAGCAGCTTCAATTCTTCTATGAAGGCTTTCCACAAGTTCAGGAGTGCATTTATAGGAATTTTTTAAGGTTCTTCCAGAAGCGCATTTGCGGTTTGTATACCAGCATAGCATGTTATCAATTTTTGTGCTGGTAGAAAAAGAAATGGAAAGATGACTACATTAGTACTTGGAAAGAATGCTTGACATAATGATTTAGCTCCATATATTGAATACAGATGACACTCTTTTTTATTTATGTATTTACCCATTTTAATGTTAAATTTACCTTCCATACAACAAAAAGTTGTATGGAAGAAGAGGAACAAAAACAGGTTGTTTTGGTCTAATAAGACACGTGAGTATAAAATTATGACTCTTTTTCACTCACAAAAAGGCACTAATGGTGCAGTGGCAGATGAATCATGACTTTTGTTTTTAAGAACAGCCGGAAACAAAGGATCCATGGGATTAAAATTGCAAATTGAAGTTTCTTTGTTTGCTGGTTAATACTGCTGACAGACAACTTGCCAGTCCTTCAGTTTAACTACTTCTGTCCAAACTGAAGATGAGCCAATGTAAGTCATGACACAAATTAGCAGAAATTTTCTTTTAAAGCAGAAAGAATGCAGTAAAACTGACTGAAAAACAAGAAGACAAACAAAAATATCCCTTTGGTGGTAAAACCAAACAAGTTTTGGTTTCAAGTTTATGTCAGTCCACGTTTAAAGAGGCCATTCCTTTTCTCTCCTAGCCTCAGTCAGTTTGCCTCAGATAACCAGCTTTTGTTTAATCAGCCAGAGCAGTGTGTCATAATTTTTTTCAGCATCAAAAATTAATTTTTTTCTTGTCTGTTTTGCATATTTTATTGCATTAATTCATGTTTTTCTTTAAGTATTTACATTCGAGTTTTTATGACATTATTACACTTAAATGAGTTCTCTGTGTCATACCGCAACAAAAAAAGAGAAAGGTTTTATTTTATTCTTTTCTTACTGTTCTTATAATTGACTCATTTACAGTGTTAAACAGGACTGATGTAAATAACCCAGAAAAGATTTTTATCCACTGAAAAATGGATTATTAAGGTAATGCATTTCATTTCATGGGGTCTGATATCATTAAGAGTAATACTTGTTTAGGTCAGTCTTGCAAAGGTTTCTCACATTTGAAAATAATGTCAAAGCAGTCTCATTTCATTCTGAAATCTGGTTTAAAAATCAGAATCAATCAGGTCTTTGGCCATCAGTGCCACTGATTAAATACAGAAGCTGGTCATCTGAGGCAAGCTCATTGAGGCTAGCAGAGAAAAGGAATTCTTTGGGTAGCTTAGAAGACACAGCGTTGGTTACACTTTTTCTCTTTCTTTCATTAATTTTTCTTAATCCAGAGCTAAAGCCCTGCTTTTAAATGCTAGCTGCCAATTTTGATTATTGTGTGATCACTAACTGGAGTATATTATTATTGTTCTTTCATCTTTTCTCTTGAACAAATCTAAGTCAATACAATAAAAACAAAAACAAACAAACAAAAAAAAACAAGTCTGAAACTGCAAACATAATCTTGCCAAAATTTGTTGACCTCAATTTGGCAAAAATACTATCAACTCAATGTCCACTTTTTAGCTTTCTCTGAAGCGTTCTGCAGTATCGCATGCATGGTGATAGTGCAGGTGTTCACATCATGATCTGACTGTTTTATATAATTCAACTGCACATATCACGTGGTGAAGTTAAAGTGAACAGTTAGGCAATCAGTTAAATGATGTTTTAATTGGACTTAAGACAAATGCTGAAGTAGAACAATTCCAAAACCATCCTTCTCCTTCTGTGTTAGCTCAATTAATCCCTGATTGGAGCTAATTACTTGTGTAAAGTCTATTTGAAATAAGGCAGGATATAAAGTAGGCTGAGAAAGCTTGGCGATGTCTTCTTCACTCTTTAATGCAGTCTTCCTGCCAAACAAACCAAATATTTGATGACAGAGTGTCTAATTGCCTGCTTTCTATTTCACTCACTCACTCCCTGCCTTTGATTAACAAGCATGGGCAGGTGCGTGCTATGCTGAAGTGTGCATGATTTCGATTTACATTCGCACACTATGGATTATACATTAACACTTTGATAGTCGTTCTCAATCACTAAATCATACTTGCTGTTTTCAAGCCATTAGAACACTGTGGTCTGGCTTTGCTCAGGCTATTAGAAGCTGTTAAGCAGGGTGAGTAAACTGTGAGCTAATGACGAGAATGCATCTGCAAAATCCGAACTCCATAGCATTACGTTTAGCAGCACTTAATTAATCTTAATGGTTTCTGAAATAAGCCAGCCAAACAAATATCTTATCCATAAATTACTTTTCTCTGTGCCATAACACATGTTGCCACAAAGCAGCCCCTAGAGATGCCTATAAATTAATGCATATGGGTGCAGTATATGTGTGCAAGCTGAAGCGCTTATAGTGCAAACTGAGACACACTTCCTCTCTCCCAGAAAGGACTTTTGTTTACCACAATATTAGCTGCTCAAAGCAACCTCTTTCCCCATTTCACCTTTTCTCATCATTTTCATTCCCCTCTTAAATTCTTCGCTTCTCACACCATAATTCTCCGTCTGTCTTCTTACGAGGGACCAGAAAGTGTTGCGGGCTGCACAAGTGCAGGCTCAGTTATTTGAAGGGATGCCATTTAAATTAGCGTTGAAGTTGAAGGAACAGTTTCAGTAAGTGGTGTTTGTGGGAGTATTTTTATTTGTTTGCACGTTTGTGTGTGCGCCAAGGTGTTTGTGTGTAGTGCCTGTCACAATGTTCTTATCACCTCCTCACACACCTGCTTCCATCGAAGACTGAGCCTCCCCTCTTCTCGAGCCTTCCTCATCAAAGCCAGATCCAACACAGATAGCTGTTGCTCCCTTTCCCTGCATGTGTTCCCCTCCCCCGTCTAGCTGGTTTGGCTTGTGTTCAGCAGCAACCACTCCCCTTGTATTACTGTGTTGTCTAGGCAGTCAGACCTTGCTGGTATCATACCATCCCCAAGAGGAAAATTCATGTGGCTTGGCGGATGTACGTACAGGTGCTGTGACTCTTGGAAGGGCTATTTAGGATTAGGAAGGATGACAAACTGCTAAAGGCACAAAGCCTTAAGTTGGTGGCACTGGAGGAAGGACATTTTTTCTGCAAACTCCAAGTGCAAATCAGATGCTTTAGTTAACAAAGTCACTGTCAATTAATGTGTAATAAGATCTATAAACAAACAAATTGAAAGAAAAATTGTGTGTGTGTGTGTGTGTGTGTGTGTGTGTGTGTGTGTGTGTGTGTGTGTGTGTGTGTGTGTGTGTGTGTGCGTGTGTAAATGAATGCAAGACAAGGAATTATCCAGTAAGTTTATCACCTCTTTTCATTACCATGTTATAACAAAAATGGCCACTATATAAAATACAATGCATATATGCAATTTCTTTTCCACAACCACAATTGAAACGGTTGCATGATTCAGTCCTATCTAATTAAAAAGAATCAGTGTAGGTGGCAAAACATTCAGTTTGGTTTCCAGTCAACCTTTGTTTGTCCTCTGTTTTAAACAAAGCCTCTTGCAAACAGCAACACACTTTAGAGGTGCTGTATCATTTAAATTAAGCCACAAATCTGAAGCTACAAAGAAAATAAATCCTATAACCCAGTAAATGGTCTAACTACTGTATTTGCAAGGCTTTTTTGTGTAAATTTGCTTCTTTAAATTGCATCTAGTAGACATGTACTGTAGAGTAATTTTGGATGTCAGTGTGATGTTTGCATGTGGCGTAGTGTAACACTTTCAAGCAGAGAGAGGGTTTAAGGCTATTATTTTTTCATAGTTTTCATACAGGATGTATTCACATACAGTAATCTGGCTACCGTTTTTTTTCTTTCCCTCCAGAATACTATGAACTGAAAGAATTCTCACTTCCATAACATGAAAAGGTATATATCTGATCCTCTTTTGGTACTTTCCCTCTGTCTTTCACAGAACACTCAGATCTTCAGTCAGCTGATGTCTAATTGCTTCCTTGTATAGGCATTACAGTACATGGAACAACAATTTTATTTCGCCTTTTCCTCAACTTTGCTCTTCTCTTACGCTCATGTTTATCTGCTGTACCTTTCCATAGTAGTGCAAATTTTGCTCTTTCTTAATTAACTCTGCCAAAAGAAAGAATGTCTTTGGGTCCCTAATTAACAGATGCTGCGTTTGTAGCATATTGGAAATGTAAAATGAGAATCTCATTTTCTTTGACTTCCTTGAGGCTAGGATTTTAGGAACAGTCCATGCTATCTCTAATCAAACACTTGGTGTTGTGGTTATTGCATCCACGCACTCAACATTTTGCTGATTAGTTTGATAGTAATATATGTGTATGTGATGGACATTTATCCAACTCCGATGGGGATGCAGTCCTTATCTATATATGTAATCGAAACAATCCTACCTCCAGTCAGAACTTTTATGGTAACATCTGTATGTGTGGTACGATTCCGTCCCCCTCCCGCCACCCCCCCGCCCCATTGCTGTCTGCTCTATCCTCCCTTGAGAGCTGCAGCATTAATAACTGTAAGTGGATAATGCCCTCGTTCGAATTCCGATCAAGGTTTAATAAGAGCATGATTCAGTCGGCTACTGGCAGCAGAAGGCACTTTGTGCTTGTGCTTTGTGCGCGTGTGTGCATGTTCTTTAAGGTAAAGTAATGTACATTACCAGGGTGCATTCAAAGGTTTTGGTGGTCAATTTGTGACCTTTTGCCTCACTTTGACACAAATCTAACAACTAAATATGTGGCACATGACTATAGCAGTGTCAGACTGGTGTTGCGAGTCCTTAATAATGTAATCAGAAGGGTAGGGGCAGATTTGTGCTGTTCTCTGTGTGGTTGCAAACCACTGCAGGACCTGGAGCGTAGGCTCAGCGTATCAATGGATGCCCGAGAACGTTTTGTCATAAATTGTTTTTGTATTGGCCTTATTCTTGCAGCTATAGGTGGGGCATATCTACAATAATGCCATATAGTCTTAGATTCTCAACAGCCAGTTGTCTAATGCAAACAGACTGGTAGGGACCGCAACACTTAATAACATTAAACATTACAGCAAGAAGCACAGGGAAGTAAAAATGTACTGCAGCATCAAATGGAAGCGCTTAAGAATTATTAATGTTTTTATGTATTATGTAATATTAAGTTCCCTGTGGAAGCCATAGGACAATAGAGAGGGAGCATTATTCATGTTGAGAAGACGTGTGTTATCCTGAAAGTCAGAGCCATTAAACAAGCTATCTGTTCATTGCCATTAGCTCCAAATGCTCAGAGAGAAAACCTGACTTTGACATCTAATCCTCTTACTCGGAAGAGAACTAATGCACGCAGAGTATGCAGTACATCTCACAAACAGATCCATTTTTTTAATGCGCATACATCGAATGGCAGAGTATAGATGAGATGGCTGTTTTTGTTGTCTCCCCAATGTCTTTTGACTTCCCCACTCTGGTCCTGGCTCCCCCTTCCTCCACCCAACCAGATGGCCTCCCTCTAACAGAGCATTGACACCAGATGTGCAGTTCCAGTGTCGACTCAGGGACCAGCTGGGTTGAGTGTGCCAGTGGTTCTGTTAATGAAAATGGCTATGCTGTGTGTACATGTGTGTGCGTATCTGTGTGTGTGTTTGTATTTACTGTGGTTCAGTGGCATGTGACAGTTGGGGGAACTCTCTGTGGGTGAGGGTATTTTAGAGTGAGCCACAGCGAGATGCACTGCAGCTCAACTCAGGCATGTAGTGCTCAACAGCTCACCCACCAAGGTTAGAACTATACGGCTACCCATCCAGAATTAACAAACTCTTTCTCTACATCTTTCTGTCTGCTTCTCTTTTTTTTTTTTTTTACTTTTTTTTTTTTATCTGTAGAACTGTCAGTCACAGCCTCCATCTTCCCTCATACATAATTATATATTCTTTCCTCTAACCTATTTAGCAGCAAGGGGATCACTGGGCTTATTACTAATTCATGCATACTCCTCAAACAAAGAAAAGTACACACGGTCTAAGGGAGAATTTGTTCAGCTGGAACTGCTTACAATGAAATGTCTTCTTTTTCTGTTAAATATTGCTCTAAGTTGGATTGGTCATAGATAGGATCGTGAATGCAAGGTAATACTATGATGAGCATTTAATTCTGATAAAAACCTCAAGCTCCAGCTAATGAAGTTGTTACTACATGCTGCGCTCTGCCATTTATGAATTTGCTCAGAAACAATTCATTATTACAGATCGTTCCGCTGATCAATTAAATGATAAGGAAACAAAGAGAAACTGTTTGCTTTGCAATAATTCCGACTGCTTGCATAGGATGAAGACAAATCAGCTAATGGAAAATGCAATATAAAAGAAAGTGTTCCTTAAAATTGAAAGATTTTGAAGCTTACCCTTATGATAGCCTAGCTCATTATGCTTTGCCCCTATCTCCCAACCCACAGAGTATGAAGGGGTAGTTTAATACCTACACCAAATAGCTGACAATGTGGATAAGACTCCTCAAGGTCTTGCATGCTCCAAAGGAAGATTCTCATGCTTGCAGGATAAATCATAGGCTTTTGAATTTTTTTTTTTTTTGAAGGGAATGTAGAGTCTACTCACCTTCATACCTTAATATTTTCTGCTTTTGTTGAGCCAGAAGTGGTGCAGAGCAGTGACATAGGAGTGAAGGTTCCCATAGGATTCAGTCCATTAAGCCGATGGGGGCAAAGATGTGATTCCAGATATTGGAAACTCAACAGTAATCTATCTGGCTGCATCCCGCACATCCATGAATAGTTTTCAGTGGTCTTTTACTGATGAAATTTCCTCAATTTTCACA
Source organism: Pterophyllum scalare (assembly GCA_024447675.2). Lineage (NCBI taxonomy): Eukaryota > Metazoa > Chordata > Actinopteri > Cichliformes > Cichlidae > Pterophyllum > Pterophyllum scalare. The sequence goes on from JAMQGT020005610.1 coordinate 166,428, forward strand.
GGCTTTATCCTTTTCAAAAGGAGTGGCACTTATCACACTGACACACAATCAGTTAAAGCATGTGATATTAATGTGGCTGTCAAATTGCCAGCCACAGCTGTGAACCAGTTCACATGAGTACAAATATACTGTACATGATGTATACATAATATGTGTTTTCCCATGTTGAGACATTGTAACTAAACATGTTGCTGCAGTCTGTTTGTTAAATAATGCAACCCAGGCTTAAATACATCAGGCATTTAACAGTGGCCAAAACCTTGACCATTTCTAACCTCAAATACCTTGCAGGATAAACCCAGCATAAAAGTGACTTTCAAAATTATGATTTCACTTTCTGATTTTGCCAACGCAAAGTGCTTTAGACTATAAGTCCCATTTTTAGCATGCAGTCATGTAGCGCATTATTTTATACACTTAGCCTTCCTCGCATTTACAGTCAATTCAGACTCCCCAGTTGACCTAATATCTTCTTTGGACTGTGGGAGGAAGCCGGAGTACCCAGAGGAGAACATGCAAACTCAGCACAGAAAGTCACCAGCCAGGGTTTGAACCTTCTTGCTGTGAGGCTTACCACTATACCACTGTGCCTCCAGCTCTACCCTACCACATGCTTTGTGTGATGCATGGTTCCCTTTGAAAAGTCTTGTCTCTCCTAGGGCTAACACACATGTGGACTCACGAATACATTCACACCTACAAGCAATTTAGAGTTTCCAAGTCATCTAAAGTGCATGTCATTGCATTGTTGAGGGGAGCAGATAACCCAAAGGGAAAACATGCAAACTCACTTCAAGCCTGAAACCACCTTGCTGTGTGGCGACAGTGTTTACCACTTACTGCTTGTGCGTTGCTTCTTCTTTTTTTTAGCAAAGTACACTTTTTACACATTGCTCACTCTGTGGATTTCATTCAGAGATACAGAAATAGTTTATTTACATGTAGCCTCTAATTCAAAGAATTTAGAAAAGAAAGCATTAGTGATATATGGGTGCTCAAGGCTCACGGTGTAGGCCTGAAACACGATTCTCCCGCTGCTGGGTGGATTAGACCGTCTATTGAGCACACTTTGAATATAGCTGTGTTTATGCACATCACTGCTTCCTAGAGAAGCGGGACGCTGAAATGCACAAACATTAATCTTCACTCCAAAAATGTCAAAGAGCTACAGAGAACGTTAAGCACAATTTGACGTTTTTACACAAAAAGAAAAAAAAAAGGTTTAATTTTGTGGTAGCAGATCTTTAATAGTGACAGTCCTGTATACATTCAGCATCTATGATTCAAAGTATGTAATGACAGGGAGGTATATAAAAAATGACAACCAGGTAGACTCCACACGTACTGTAAGCCAAGTAATAATTTGCTGAGGGACTGGACGCTCCAGTGGGTGTGTTGTTCCACGGTGTCTCATCAATTACATTCCCTTAGAGAAAACACCCGGCTGTTTTCTGTTTCTTTGGATGCTGGGTTTAATGGTGCCTTTCGCAAATGCCTTTGCCAGCCAGTAATTGGTGCAACGTAACAATCATAGGTGCAGTCTTTGTAATGCAGGGAGCACAGACTGAATACAGTTTTATTAACTATAAAAAGCCATCCTACATGATTGGCAGCTTCTTTTTTTCTCTTTTGACATCTACTGGCCTCATAATTTTGTGTTGTAGATTAACAAAAACACCACAAATCAAAATAGGGGGACATTGTTATGAAAAGAAAATATTTGATCACTTTCTAGTGTTTTAAATTTTGATTTCAAAGCATCTGGGTGCTTACCTAGAAGATTAGAAGATTTACTAATTGGCAGTGAAAGGAAACCTGTTCATTATTTTTGGCACATGAAACCTACTGTTTTTGTTTTTTTAAATTTATTTTTATTATTTCATCTCGAGATCCCTCTCTGCATTGAGATTGCCTCCAATGATGACAAACCTTGTCTTTTTCCAGTGAGGGAGATGCAACCCCACACCATCGCACTGCCTCCACCAATCGGTGCAGGCCGTCGGCGTCAGCGCCTCTCCACTGCTTCTCCTCAGTCTTGACCCTATGTTCCAACTGTCATAGGCAGAATCTGGACTCATCTCTGAACATTACATTCCTCCACATGTTCAGATTCCAGTACACATGTTGCCGAATCCAGCGCAAATGGGCCTGACAGTGGAAGAGGCAGTGGTGGCAGGCCTCCTGGCAGCCCTTTGAGACCAGAGATTGGCTGTGTGCAGTTTGTTTCTCTACCCAGACAATCCAGCCATATCATTCTGCAAACCTTGATTGCAAACCTGTAGAAGACTGTGTAACGTTACTAAGTGCTGACAGGGTCAGGAAATGGTCTTCGTGTGGTGTTGTCTTATTTGGACCCCCACTTTGCAGCCTGTCTCTAACATCCCACAATATGTAGAACTTGGCCTTCAATTTGGAGATGGTACAAAGGCTCACTCCAAATAATATTGCAACTTGGTTTTGTGGCGCACCAGCTTGAAGTTATCCTAAGGCATGGGCCTTATCTAGTCAGTCAAACATGACATGGTTGGAGAAGACACAGACTGACTGCTGTAGCAGGGTCCATGCTCACAGGTGCTGCTAATCAGGTGCCAATCAGACACCTGATTGTACCCTCCTGTGGTTCCAGAAGATCAAAACAAAAGTCAATGACAGAATAAGTTGTTCAGCATTTGCAGAGAAGACTTGGAAAGTTTGTCATGGGTGCAAGACAGATACCCACCTCTGCAGCTGAACCCACAAATACATTTTCCTTATAAATGTGGCACCATTTAAGGGGAAACAAACAGGCTTTCCAACAGTATAAGTTATACTGCCAAGAAGCATTGTTACAACAAAGAAATGATTGACCAAACACAAATTTCCTTACTTTTTGTGCTAAGTTTCATTAGTATGTCATGATTTCAATGAATTGTTCCAGTTTAATAGTTTCATTCCGGATTTCAATGGTGAAATAAAGAAGCTGTTCAGAATAGGGTGCATTTTGTTTGCACTGCCTGTCTGTATGCCGCGAGGGTGTTGGTTGTTTTTCCTAATCCAGAAGATTGAGACAGGATTGTCAGTTTCCTTACGCCTTGCACCTAGAGAATTTGAGTTGGCATCCATGTTTGCACTTCCATCTGTCAGTCATTTATTGGATGTCTTACACTTATGACCTTTATTCTTACAGATACGTGACACAGATGCTGCCTTGTCTCTTTCTCGCTCTTCTTCTTCTGACCACAGACAACTGGCTTTGGCACATGGCGTCGTATGCAGATCAGACAGTAAAGTCTGCAGACTGGCTCCAGTATGTCAGCAACAGAGAAGTGCAGCACTTGCAGAATCAGCCTCTCAAAGTAGTCATTTTCACACAGATTAAAGAGTTATTATGATGCCTGGAGGAAGAGAACCGTCCCTCTGTTGTGCACTGTATTTCTTCAGAGGGAGCACTCACCAATGAGTGATAGTGTG